>JANJGN010001928.1:0-98301 GCA_026770705.1 Isurus oxyrinchus
ACATTGAAAAACACCAACGAATTCAACAACAACCTCAACATTGAAAAACACCAACAAATTCAACAACAACCTCAACATTTAAAAACAACAACAACCTGAGCATTGAAAAACACCAACAAATTCAACAACAACCTCAACATTGAAAAACAACAACAACCTCAACATTGAAAAACACCAACAAATTCAAAAACTACTTCAACATTGAAAAACACCAACAAATTCAACAACAACCTCGACATTGAAAAAACACCAACAAATTCAACAACAACCTCAACATTGAAAAAACAAGAACAACCTCAACATTGAAAAACACCAACAAATTCAACAACAACCTCAACATTGAAAAACAACAACAACCGCAACATAAAAAACACCAACAAATTCAACAACAACTTCAACATTGAAAAACACCAACAAATTCAACAACAACCTCGGCATTGAAAAACACCATCAAATGCAACAACAACCTCAACATTGAAAAACAACAACAACCTCAACATTGAAAAACACCAACATATTCAACAACAACCTCAACATTGAAAAACACCAACAAATTCAACAACAACCTCCACATTGAACAACAACAACAACCTCAAAATTGAAAAACACCAACAAATTCAACAACAACCTCAACATTGAAAAACAAGAACAACCTCAACATTGAAAAACACCAACAAATTCAACAACAACCTCAACATTGAAAAACAACAACAACCTCAACATTGAAAAACACCAACAAATTCAACAACAACCTCAACATTGAAAAACAACAACAACCTCAATATTGAAAAACACCAACAAGTTCAACAACAACCTCAACATTCAAAAACACCAACAAATTCAACAACAACCTGAACATTTAAAAACGCCAACAAATTCAGACGAACAACCTCAACATTGAAAAATACCAACAAATTCAACAAAAACTTCAACATTGAAAACCACCACAAATTCAACAACAACCTCGACATTGAAAAACACCAACAAATTCAACAACAACCTCAACATTGAACAACAACAACAACCTCAACATTGAAGAACACCAGCAAATTCAACAACAACCTCAACATTGAAAAACAACAACAAATTCAACAACAACTTCAACAATGAAAAACACCAACAAATTCAACAACATCCTCGACATTGAAAAACACCAACAAATTCAACAACAACCTCAACATTGAAAAACTACAACAACCACAACATTGAAAAACACCAACAAATACAACAACAACCTCAACATTGAAAAACAACAACAACCTCAACATTGAAAAATACCAACAAATTCAACAACAACCTCAACATTGAAAACACCAACAAATTCAAAAACAACCTCAACATTGAAAAACAACAACAACCTCAACCTTGAAAAACAACAACAACCTCAACATTGAAAAACACCAACCAATTCAACAACAACCTGAACATTGAAAAACAACAACAACATCAACATTGAAAAACACCAACAAATTCAACAACAACTTCAGCATTGAAAAACATCAACAATTCAACAACAACCTCGAAATTGAAAAACACCAACAAATTCAACAACAACCTCAACATTGAAAAACAACAACAACCTCAACATTGAAAAACACCAACAAATTCAACAACGACCTCAACATTGAAAAACATCAACAAATTCAACATAAACCTCAACATTTAAAAAGGCCAACAAATTCAACAACAACCTCTACATTGAAAAACACCAACAAATTCAACAATAACCTCAACATTGAAAAACAACAACAACCACAACATTGAAAAACACCAACAAATTCAACAACAACCTCAACATTGAAAAACAACAACAAATTCAACAACAACCTCAACATTGAAAAACAACAACAACCTCAACATTGAAAAACACCAACAAATTCAACAACAACCTCAACATTGAAAAACAACAACAACCTCAACATTGAAAAAAACCAACAAATTCAACACCAACCTCAATATTGAAAAACACCAACAAATTCAACAACAACCTCAGCATTGAAAAACAACAACAACCTCAACATTGAAAAATACCAACAAATTCAACAACAACCTCAGCATTGAAAAACATCAACAACCTCAACATTGATAAACACCAACAAATTCAACAACAACTTCAACATTGAAAAACACCAACAAATTCAACAACAACCTCGAAATTGAAAAACACCAACAAATTCAACAACAACCTCAACATTGAAAAACAACAACAAGCTGAACATTGAAAAACACCAACAAATTCAACAACAACCTCAGCATTGAAAAACAACAACAACCTCAACATTGAAAAACACCAATATATTCCACAACAACCTCAACATTTAAAAACACCAACAAATTCAACAACAACCTCAATTTGGAAAAACAACAACAACCTCAACATTGAAAAACACCAACAAATTCAACACCAACCTCAACATTGAAAAACAACAACAACCTCAACATTGAAAAACACCAACAAATTCAACAACAACCTCAACATTCAAAAACACCAACAAATTCAAAAACAACCTGAACATTTAAAAACGCCAACAAATTCAACAACAACCTCAACATTGAAAAACACCAACAAATTCAACAACAACCTCAACATTAAAAAACAACAACAACCTCAACATTTAAAAACACCAACAAATTCAACAACAACTTCAACATTGAAAAACACCAACAAATTCAACAACATCCTCGACATTGAAAAACACCAACAAATTCAACAACAACCTCAACATTGAAAAACTACAACAACCACAACATTGAAAACAACAACAAATTCAGCAACAACCTCAACATTGAAAAACAACAACAACCTCAACATTGAAAAACAACAACAACCTCAACATTGAAAAACACCAACCAATTCAACAACAACCTGAACATTGAAAAACAACAACAACCTCAACATTGAAAAACACCAACAAATTCAACAACAACTTCAACATTGAAAAACACCAACAAATTCAACAACAACCTCGAAATTGAAAAACACCAACAAATCCAACAACAACCTCAACATTGAAAAACAACAACAACCTCAACATTGAAAAACACCAACAAATTCAACAACAACCTCAACATTGAAAAACATCAACAAATTCAACATAAACCTCAACATTTAAATACGCCAACAAATTCAACAACAACCTCTACATTGAAAAACACCAACAAATTCAACAATAACCTCAACATTGAAAAACAACAACAACCACAACATTGAAAAACACCAACAAATTCAACAACAACCTCAACATTGAAAAACACCAACAAATTCAACAACAACCTCAACATTGAAAAACAACAACAACCTCAACATTGAAAAACACCAACAAATTCAACAACAACCTCAACATTGAAAAACAACAACAACCTCAACATTGAAAAATACCAACAAATTCAACACCAACCTCAATATTGAAAAACACCAACAAATTCAACAACAACCTCAGCATTGAAAAACAACAACAACCTCAACATTGAAAAATACCAACAAATTCAACAACAACCTCAGCATTGAAAAACAACAACAACCTCAACATTGATAAACACCAACAAATTCAACAACAACTTCAACATTGAAAAACACCAACAAATTCAACAACAACCTCGAAATTGAAAAACACCAACAAATTCAACAACAACCTCAACATTGAAAAACAACAACAAGCTGAACATTGAAAAACACCAACAAATTCAACAACAACCTCAGCATTGAAAAACAACAACAACCTCAACATTGAAAAACACCAATATATTCCACAACAACCTCAACATTTAAAAACACCAACAAATTCAACAACAACCTCAACATGGAAAAACAACAACAACCTCAACATTGAAAAACACCAACAAATTCAACACCAACCTCAACATTGAAAAACAACAACAACCTCAACATTGAAAAACACCAACAAATTCAACAACAACCTCAACATTCAAAAACACCAACAAATTCAACAACAACCTGAACATTTAAAAACGCCAACAAATTCAACAACAACCTCAACATTGAAAAACACCAACAAATTCAACAACAACCTCAACATTAAAAAACAACAACAACCTCAACATTTAAAAACACCAACAAATTCAACAACAACTTCAACATTGAAAAACACCAACAAATTCAACAACATCCTCGACATTGAAAAACACCAACAAATTCAACAACAACCTCAACATTGAAAAACTACAACAACCACAACATTGAAAAACACCAACAAATACAACAACAACCTCAACATTGAAAAACAACAACAACCTCAACATTGAAAAACACCAACAAATTCAACAACAACCTCAACATTGAAAACAACAACAAATTCAGCAACAACCTCAACATTGAAAAACAACAACAACCTCAACATTGAAAAACAACAACAACCTCAACATTGAAAAACACTAACCAATTCAACAACAACCTGAACATTGAAAAACAACAACAACCTCAACATTGAAAAACACCAACAAATTCAACAACAACTTCAACATTGAAAAACACCAACAAATTCAACAACAACCTCGAAATTGAAAAACACCAACAAATTCAACAACAACCTCAACATTGAAAAACAACAACAACCTCAACATTGAGAAACACCAACACATTCAACAACAACCTCAACATTGAAAAACATCAACAAATTCAACATAAACCTCAACATTTTAAAACGCCAACAAATTCAACAACAACCTCAACATTGAAAAACTACAACAACCACAACATTGAAAAACACCAACAAATACAACAACAACCTCAACATTGAAAAACAACAACAACCTCAACATTGAAAAACACCAACAAATTCAACAACAACCTCAACATTGAAAACAACAACAAATTCAGCAACAACCTCAACATTGAAAAACAACAACAACCTCAACATTGAAAAACAACAACAACCTCAACGTTGAAAAACACCAACCAATTCAACAACAACCTGAACATTGAAAAACAACAACAACCTCAACATTGAAAAACACCAACAAATTCAACAACAACTTCAACATTGAAAAACACCAACAAATTCAACAACAACCTCGAAATTGAAAAACACCAACAAATTCAACAACAACCTCAACATTGAAAAACAACAACAACCTCAACATTGAAAAACACCAACAAATTCAACAACAACCTCAACATTGAAAAACATCAACAAATTCAACATAAACCTCAACATTTAAAAACGCCAACAAATTCAACAACAAACTCTACATTGAAAAACACCAACAAATTCAACAATAACCTCAACATTGAAAAACAACAACAACCACAACATTGAAAAACACCAACAAATTCAACAACAACCTCAACATTTAAAAACACCAACAAATTCAACAACAACCTCAACATTGAAAAACAACAACAACCTCAACATTGAAAAACACCAACAAATTCAACAACAACCTCAACATTGAAAAACAACAACAACCTCAACATTGAAAAAAACCAACAAATTCAACACCAACCTCAATATTGAAAAACACCAACAAATTCAACAACAACCTCAGCATTGAAAAACAACAACAACCTCAACATTGAAAAATACCAACAAATTCAACAACAACCTCAGCATTGAAAAACAACAACAACCTCAACAATGATAAACACCAACAAATTCAACAACAACTTCAACATTGAAAAACACCAACAAATTCAACAACAACCTCAACATTGAAAAACAACAACAACCTCAACATAAAAAACACCAACAAAGTCAACAACAACTTCAACATTGAAAAACACCAACAAATTCAACAACGACCTCGACATTGAAAAACACCATCAAATTCAACAACAACCTGAACATTGAAAAACAACAACAACCTCAACATTAAAAAACACCAACGAATTCAACAACAACCTCAACATTGAAAAACACCACCAAATTCAACAACAACCTCAACATTTAAAAACAACAACAACCTGAACATTGAAAAACACCAACAAATTCAACAACAACCTCAACATTGAAAAACAACAACAACCTCAACATTGAAAAACACCAACAAATTCAACAACTACTTCAACATTGAAAAACACCAACAAATTCAACAACAACCTCGACATTGAAAAACACCAACAAATTCAACAACAACCTCAACATTGAAAAACAACAACAACCTCAACATTGAAAAACACCAACAAATTCAACAACAACCTCAACATTGAAAAACAACAACAACCTCAACATAAAAAACAGCAACAAATTCAACAACAACTTCAACATTTAAAAACACCAACTAATTAAACAACAACCTCGACATTGAAAAACACCATCAAATTCAACAACAACCTCAACATTGAAAAACAACAACAACCTCAACATTGAAAAACACCAACAAATTCAACAACAACCTCAACATTTAAAAACACCAACAAATTCAACAACAACCTCCACATTGAACAACAACAACAACCTCAAAATTGAAAAACACCAACAAATTCAACAACAACCTCAACATTGAAAAACAAGAACAACCTCAACATTGAAAAACACCAACAAATTCAACAACAACCTCAACATTGAAAAACAACAACAACCTCAACAATGAAAAACACCAACAAATTCAACAACAACCTCAACATTGAAAAACAACAGCAACCTCAACATTGAAAAACACCAACAAATTCAACAACAACCTCAACATTTGAAAACGCCAACAAATTCAACGAACAACCTCAACATTGAAAAACACCAGCAAATTCAACAAAAACTTCAACATTGAAAAACACCAACAAATTCAACAACAACCTCGACATTGAAAAACACCAACAAATTCAACAACAACCTCAACATTGAACAACAACAACAACCTCAACATTGAAAAACACCAGCAAATTCAACAACACCCTCAACATTGAAAAACAACAACAACCTCAACATTGAAAAACACCAACAAATTCAACAACAACCTCAACATTTAAAAACACCAACAAATTCAACAACAACTTCAACATTGAAAAACACCAACAAATTCAACAACATCCTCGACATTGAAAAACTCCAACAAATTCAACAACAACCTCAACATTGAAAAACTACAACAACCACAACATTGAAAAACACCAACAAATACAACAACAACCTCAACATTGAAAGACAACAACAACCTCAACATTGAAAAACACCAACAAATTCAACAACAACCTCAACATTGAAAACACCAACAAATTCAACAACAACCTCAACATTGAAAAACAACAACAACCTCAACATTGAAAAACAACAACAACCTCAACATTGAAAAACACCAACCAATTCAACAACAACCTGAACATTGAAAAACAACAACAACATCAACATTGAAAAACACCAACAAATTCATCAACAAATTCAACATTGAAAAACACCAACAAATTCAACAACAACCTCGAAATTGAAAAACACCAACAAATTCAACAACAACCTCAACATTGAAAAACAACAACAACCTCAACATTGAAAATACCAACAAATTCAACAACAACCTCAACATTGAAAAACACCAACAAATTCAACAATAACCTCAACATTGAAAAACAACAACAACCTCAACATTGAAAAACACCAACAAATTCAACAACAACCTCAACATTGAAAAACACCAACAAATTCAACAACAACCTCAACATTGAAAAACAACAACAACCTCAACATTGACAAACACCAACAAATTCAACAACAACCTCAACATTGAAAAACAACAACAACCTCAACATTGAAAAACACCAACAAATTCAACACCAACCTCAATATTGAAAAACAACGACAAATTCAACAACAACCTCAGCATTGAAAAACAACAACAACCTCAACATTGAAAAACACCAACAAATTCAACAACAACCTCAGCATTGAAAAACAACAACAATCTCAACATTGATAAACACCAACAAATTCAACAACAACTTCAACATTGAAAAACACCAACAAATTCAACAACAACCTCGAAATTGAAAAACACCAACAAATTCAACAACAACCTCAACATTGAAAAACAACAACAACCTGAACATTGAAAAACACCAACAAATTCAACAACAACCTCAGCTTTGAAAAATAACAACAACCTCAACATTGAAAAACACCAATATATTCCACAACAGCCTCAACATTTAAAAACACCAACAAATTCAACAACAACCTCAACATGGAAAAACAACAACAACCTGAACATTTAAAAACGCCAACAAATTCAACAACAACCTCAACATTGAAAAACACCAACAATTTCAACAACAACCTCAACATTAAAAAACAACAACAACCTCAACATTGAAAAACACCAACAAATTCAACAACAAATTCAACATTGAAAAACACCAACAAATTCAACAACAACTTCAACATTGAAAAACACCAGCAAATTCAACAACAACCTCGACATTGAAAAACACCATCAAATTCAACAACAACCTGAACATTGAAAAACAACAACAACCTCAACATTGAAAAACACCAACGAATTCAACAACAACCTCAACATTGAAAAACACCAACAAATTCAACAACAACCTCAACATTTAAAAACAACAACAACCTGAGCATTGAAAAACACCAACAAATTCAACAACAACCTCAACATTGAAAAACAACAACAACCTCAACATTGAAAAACACCAACAAATTCAAAAACTACTTCAACATTGAAAAACACCAACAAATTCAACAACAACCTCGACATTGAAAAACACCAACAAATTCAACAACAACCTCAACATTGAAAAACAAGAACAACCTCAACATTGAAAAACACCAACAAATTCAACAACAACCTCAACATTGAAAAACAACAACAACCGCAACATAAAAAACACCAACAAATTCAACAACAACTTCAACATTGAAAAACACCAACAAATTCAACAACAACCTCGGCATTGAAAAACACCATCAAATGCAACAACAACCTCAACATTGAAAAACAACAACAACCTCAACATTGAAAAACACCAACATATTCAACAACAACCTCAACATTGAAAAACACCAACAAATTCAACAACAACCTCCACATTGAACAACAACAACAACCTCAAAATTGAAAAACACCAACAAATTCAACAACAACCTCAACATTGAAAAACAAGAACAACCTCAACATTGAAAAACACCAACAAATTCAACAACAACCTCAACATTGAAAAACAACAACAACCTCAACATTGAAAAACACCAACAAATTCAACAACAACCTCAACATTGAAAAACAACAACAACCTCAACATTGAAAAACACCAACAAGTTCAACAACAACCTCAACATTCAAAAACACCAACAAATTCAACAACAACCTGAACATTTAAAAACGCCAACAAATTCAACGAACAACCTCAACATTGAAAAATACCAACAAATTCAACAAAAACTTCAACATTGAAAACCACCAACAAATTCAACAACAACCTCGACATTGAAAAACACCAACAAATTCAACAACAACCTCAACATTGAACAACAACAACAACCTCAACATTGAAGAACACCAGCAAATTCAACAACAACCTCAACATTGAAAAACAACAACAAATTCAACAACAACTTCAACAATGAAAAACACCAACAAATTCAACAACATCCTCGACATTGAAAAACACCAACAAATTCAACAACAACCTCAACATTGAAAAACTACAACAACCACAACATTGAAAAACACCAACAAATACAACAACAACCTCAACATTGAAAAACAACAACAACCTCAACATTGAAAAATACCAACAAATTCAACAACAACCTCAACATTGAAAACACCAACAAATTCAAAAACAACCTCAACATTGAAAAACAACAACAACCTCAACCTTGAAAAACAACAACAACCTCAACATTGAAAAACACCAACCAATTCAACAACAACCTGAACATTGAAAAACAACAACAACATCAACATTGAAAAACACCAACAAATTCAACAACAACTTCAGCATTGAAAAACATCAACAAATTCAACAACAACCTCGAAATTGAAAAACACCAACAAATTCAACAACAACCTCAACATTGAAAAACAACAACAACCTCAACATTGAAAAACACCAACAAATTCAACAACGACCTCAACATTGAAAAACATCAACAAATTCAACATAAACCTCAACATTTAAAAAGGCCAACAAATTCAACAACAACCTCTACATTGAAAAACACCAACAAATTCAACAATAACCTCAACATTGAAAAACAACAACAACCACAACATTGAAAAACACCAACAAATTCAACAACAACCTCAACATTGAAAAACAACAACAAATTCAACAACAACCTCAACATTGAAAAACAACAACAACCTCAACATTGAAAAACACCAACAAATTCAACAACAACCTCAACATTGAAAAACAACAACAACCTCAACATTGAAAAAAACCAACAAATTCAACACCAACCTCAATATTGAAAAACACCAACAAATTCAACAACAACCTCAGCATTGAAAAACAACAACAACCTCAACATTGAAAAATACCAACAAATTCAACAACAACCTCAGCATTGAAAAACAACAACAACCTCAACATTGATAAACACCAACAAATTCAACAACAACTTCAACATTGAAAAACACCAACAAATTCAACAACAACCTCGAAATTGAAAAACACCAACAAATTCAACAACAACCTCAACATTGAAAAACAACAACAAGCTGAACATTGAAAAACACCAACAAATTCAACAACAACCTCAGCATTGAAAAACAACAACAACCTCAACATTGAAAAACACCAATATATTCCACAACAACCTCAACATTTAAAAACACCAACAAATTCAACAACAACCTCAATTTGGAAAAACAACAACAACCTCAACATTGAAAAACACCAACAAATTCAACACCAACCTCAACATTGAAAAACAACAACAACCTCAACATTGAAAAACACCAACAAATTCAACAACAACCTCAACATTCAAAAACACCAACAAATTCAAAAACAACCTGAACATTTAAAAACGCCAACAAATTCAACAACAACCTCAACATTGAAAAACACCAACAAATTCAACAACAACCTCAACATTAAAAAACAACAACAACCTCAACATTTAAAAACACCAACAAATTCAACAACAACTTCAACATTGAAAAACACCAACAAATTCAACAACATCCTCGACATTGAAAAACACCAACAAATTCAACAACAACCTCAACATTGAAAAACTACAACAACCACAACATTGAAAACAACAACAAATTCAGCAACAACCTCAACATTGAAAAACAACAACAACCTCAACATTGAAAAACAACAACAACCTCAACATTGAAAAACACCAACCAATTCAACAACAACCTGAACATTGAAAAACAACAACAACCTCAACATTGAAAAACACCAACAAATTCAACAACAACTTCAACATTGAAAAACACCAACAAATTCAACAACAACCTCGAAATTGAAAAACACCAACAAATCCAACAACAACCTCAACATTGAAAAACAACAACAACCTCAACATTGAAAAACACCAACAAATTCAACAACAACCTCAACATTGAAAAACATCAACAAATTCAACATAAACCTCAACATTTAAATACGCCAACAAATTCAACAACAACCTCTACATTGAAAAACACCAACAAATTCAACAATAACCTCAACATTGAAAAACAACAACAACCACAACATTGAAAAACACCAACAAATTCAACAACAACCTCAACATTGAAAAACACCAACAAATTCAACAACAACCTCAACATTGAAAAACAACAACAACCTCAACATTGAAAAACACCAACAAATTCAACAACAACCTCAACATTGAAAAACAACAACAACCTCAACATTGAAAAATACCAACAAATTCAACACCAACCTCAATATTGAAAAACACCAACAAATTCAACAACAACCTCAGCATTGAAAAACAACAACAACCTCAACATTGAAAAATACCAACAAATTCAACAACAACCTCAGCATTGAAAAACAACAACAACCTCAACATTGATAAACACCAACAAATTCAACAACAACTTCAACATTGAAAAACACCAACAAATTCAACAACAACCTCGAAATTGAAAAACACCAACAAATTCAACAACAACCTCAACATTGAAAAACAACAACAAGCTGAACATTGAAAAACACCAACAAATTCAACAACAACCTCAGCATTGAAAAACAACAACAACCTCAACATTGAAAAACACCAATATATTCCACAACAACCTCAACATTTAAAAACACCAACAAATTCAACAACAACCTCAACATGGAAAAACAACAACAACCTCAACATTGAAAAACACCAACAAATTCAACACCAACCTCAACATTGAAAAACAACAACAACCTCAACATTGAAAAACACCAACAAATTCAACAACAACCTCAACATTCAAAAACACCAACAAATTCAACAACAACCTGAACATTTAAAAACGCCAACAAATTCAACAACAACCTCAACATTGAAAAACACCAACAAATTCAACAACAACCTCAACATTAAAAAACAACAACAACCTCAACATTTAAAAACACCAACAAATTCAACAACAACTTCAACATTGAAAAACACCAACAAATTCAACAACATCCTCGACATTGAAAAACACCAACAAATTCAACAACAACCTCAACATTGAAAAACTACAACAACCACAACATTGAAAAACACCAACAAATACAACAACAACCTCAACATTGAAAAACAACAACAACCTCAACATTGAAAAACACCAACAAATTCAACAACAACCTCAACATTGAAAACAACAACAAATTCAGCAACAACCTCAACATTGAAAAACAACAACAACCTCAACATTGAAAAACAACAACAACCTCAACATTGAAAAACACTAACCAATTCAACAACAACCTGAACATTGAAAAACAACAACAACCTCAACATTGAAAAACACCAACAAATTCAACAACAACTTCAACATTGAAAAACACCAACAAATTCAACAACAACCTCGAAATTGAAAAACACCAACAAATTCAACAACAACCTCAACATTGAAAAACAACAACAACCTCAACATTGAGAAACACCAACACATTCAACAACAACCTCAACATTGAAAAACATCAACAAATTCAACATAAACCTCAACATTTTAAAACGCCAACAAATTCAACAACAACCTCAACATTGAAAAACTACAACAACCACAACATTGAAAAACACCAACAAATACAACAACAACCTCAACATTGAAAAACAACAACAACCTCAACATTGAAAAACACCAACAAATTCAACAACAACCTCAACATTGAAAACAACAACAAATTCAGCAACAACCTCAACATTGAAAAACAACAACAACCTCAACATTGAAAAACAACAACAACCTCAACGTTGAAAAACACCAACCAATTCAACAACAACCTGAACATTGAAAAACAACAACAACCTCAACATTGAAAAACACCAACAAATTCAACAACAACTTCAACATTGAAAAACACCAACAAATTCAACAACAACCTCGAAATTGAAAAACACCAACAAATTCAACAACAACCTCAACATTGAAAAACAACAACAACCTCAACATTGAAAAACACCAACAAATTCAACAACAACCTCAACATTGAAAAACATCAACAAATTCAACATAAACCTCAACATTTAAAAACGCCAACAAATTCAACAACAAACTCTACATTGAAAAACACCAACAAATTCAACAATAACCTCAACATTGAAAAACAACAACAACCACAACATTGAAAAACACCAACAAATTCAACAACAACCTCAACATTTAAAAACACCAACAAATTCAACAACAACCTCAACATTGAAAAACAACAACAACCTCAACATTGAAAAACACCAACAAATTCAACAACAACCTCAACATTGAAAAACAACAACAACCTCAACATTGAAAAAAACCAACAAATTCAACACCAACCTCAATATTGAAAAACACCAACAAATTCAACAACAACCTCAGCATTGAAAAACAACAACAACCTCAACATTGAAAAATACCAACAAATTCAACAACAACCTCAGCATTGAAAAACAACAACAACCTCAACAATGATAAACACCAACAAATTCAACAACAACTTCAACATTGAAAAACACCAACAAATTCAACAACAACCTCGAAATTGAAAAACACCAACAAATTCAACAACAACCTCAACATTGAAAAACAACAACAAGCTGAACATTGAAAAACACCAACAAATTCAACAACAACCTCAGCATTGAAAAACAACAACAACCTCAACATTGAAAAACACCAATATATTCCACAACAACCTCAACATTTAAAAACACCAACAAATTCAACAACAACCTCAACATGGAAAAACAACAACAACCTCAACATTGAAAAACACCAACAAATTCAACACCAACCTCAACATTGAAAAACAACAACAACCTCAACATTGAAAAACACCAACAAATTCAACAACAACCTCAACATTGAAAACAACAACAAATTCAGCAACAACCTCAACATTGAAAAACAACAACAACCTCAACATTGAAAAACAACAACAACCTCAACATTGAAAAACACCAACCAATTCAACAACAACCTGAACATTGAAAAACAACAACAACGTCAACATTGAAAAACACCAACAAATTCAACAACAACTTCAACATTGAAAAACACCAACAAATTCAACAACAACCTCGAAATTGAAAAACACGAACAAATTCAACAACAACCTCAACATTGAAAAACAACAACAACCTCAACATTGAAAAACACCAACAAATTCAACAACAACCTCAACATTGAAAAACATCAACAAATTCAACATAAACCTCAACATTTAAAAACGCCAACAAATTCAACAACAACCTATTCATTGAAAAACACCAACAAATTCAACAATAACCTCAACATTGAAAAACAACAACAACCACAACATTGAAAAACACCAACAAATTCAACAACAACCTCAACATTGAAAAACACCAACAAATTCAACAACAACCTCAACATTGAAAAACAACAACAACCTCAACATTGAAAAACACCAACAAATTCAACAACAACCTCAACATTGAAAAACAACAACAACCTCAACATTGAAAAAAACCAACAAATTCAACACCAACCTCAATATTGAAAAACACCAACAAATTCAACAACAACCTCAGCATTGAAAAACAACAACAACCTCAACATTGAAAAATACCAACAAATTCAACAACAACCTCAGCATTGAAAAACAACAACAACCTCAACATTGATAAACACCAACAAATTCAACAACAACTTCAACATTGAAAAACACCAACAAATTCAACAACAACCTCGAAATTGAAAAACACCAACAAATTCAACAACAACCTCAACGTTGAAAAACAACAACAAGCTGAACATTGAAAAACACCAACAAATTCAACAACAACCTCAGCATTGAAAAACAACAACAACCTCAACATTGAAAAACACCAATATATTCCACAACAACCTCAACATTTAAAAACACCAACAAATTCAACAACAACCTCAACATGGAAAAACAACAACAACCTCAACATTGAAAAACACCAACAAATTCAACACCAACCTCAACATTGAAAAACAACAACAATCTCAACATTGAAAAACACCAACAAATTCAAAAACAATCTCAACATTCAAAAACACCAACAAATTCAACAACATCCTCGACATTGAAAAACACCAACAAATTCAACAACAACCTCAACATTGAAAAACACCAACAAATTCAACAACAACCTCAACATTAAAAAACAACAACAACCTCAACATTTAAAAACACCAACAAATTCAACAACAACTTCAACATTGAAAAACACCAACAAATTCAACAACATCCTCGACATTGAAAAACACCAACAAATTCAACAACAACCTCAACATTGAAAAACTACAACAACCACAACATTGAAAAACACCAACAAATACAACAACAACCTCAACATTGAAAAACAACAACAACCTCAACATTGAAAAACACCAACAAATTCAACAACAACCTCAACATTGAAAACAACAACAAATTCAGCAACAACCTCAACATTGAAAAACAACAACAACCTCAACATTGAAAAACAACAACAACCTCAACATTGAAAAACACCAACCAATTCAACAACAACCTGAACATTGAAAAACAACAACAACCTCAACATTGAAAAACACCAACAAATTCAACAACAACTTCAACATTGAAAAACACCAACAAATTCAACAACAACCTCGAAATTGAAAAACACCAACAAATTCAACAACAACCTCAACATTGAAAAACAACAACAACCTCAACATTGAAAAACACCAACAAATTCAACAACAACCTCAACATTGAAAAACATCAACAAATTCAACATAAACCTCAACATTTTAAAACGCCAACAAATTCAACAACAACCTCAACATTGAAAAACTACAACAACCACAACATTGAAAAACACCAACAAATACAACCACAACCTCAACATTGGAAAACAACAACAACCTCAACATTGAAAAACACCAACAAATTCAACAACAACCTCAACATTAAAAAACAACAACAACCTCAACATTTAAAAACACCAACAAATTCAACAACAACTTCAACATTGAAAAACACCAACAAATTCAACAACATCCTCGACATTGAAAAACACCAACAAATTCAACAACAACCTCAACATTGAAAAACTACAACAACCACAACATTGAAAAACACCAACAAATACAACAACAACCTCAACATTGAAAAACAACAACAACCTCAACATTGAAAAACACCAACAAATTCAACAACAACCTCAACATTGAAAACAACAACAAATTCAGCAACAACCTCAACATTGAAAAACAACAACAACCTCAACATTGAAAAACAACAACAACCTCAACATTGAAAAACACCAACCAATTCAACAACAACCTGAACATTGAAAAACAACAACAACCTCAACATTGAAAAACACCAACAAATTCAACAACAACTTCAACATTGAAAAACACCAACAAATTCAACAACAACCTCGAAATTGAAAAACACCAACAAATTCAACAACAACCTCAACATTGAAAAACAACAACAACCTCAACATTGAAAAACACCAACAAATTCAACAACAACCTCAACATTGAAAAACATCAACAAATTCAACATAAACCTCAACATTTTAAAACGCCAACAAATTCAACAACAACCTCAACATTGAAAAACTACAACAACCACAACATTGAAAAACACCAACAAATACAACCACAACCTCAACATTGGAAAACAACAACAACCTCAACATTGAAAAACACCAACAAATTCAACAACAACCTCAACATTGAAAACAACAACAAATTCAGCAACAACCTCAACATTGAAAAACAACAACAACCTCAACATTGAAAAACAACAACAACCTCAACATTGAAAAACACCATCAAATTCAACAACAACCTCAACATTGAAAAACAACAACAACCTCAACATTGAAAAACACCAACAAATTCAACAACAACTTCAACATTGAAAAACACCAACAAATTCAACAACAACCTCGAAATTGAAAAACACCAACAAATTCAACAACAACCTCAACATTGAAAAACAACAACAACCTCAACATTGAAAAACACCAACAAATTCAACAACAACCTCAACATTGAAAAACATCAACAAATTCAACATAAACCTCAACATTTAAAAACGCCAACAAATTCAACAACAACCTCTACATTGAAAAACACCAACAAATTCAACAATAACCTCAACATTGAAAAACAACAACAACCACAACATTGAAAAACACCAACAAATTCAACAACAACCTCAACATTGAAAAACACCAACAAATTCAACAACAACCTCAACATTGAAAAACAACAACAACCTCAACATTGAAAAACACCAACAAATTCAACAACAACCTCAACATTGAAAAACAACAACAACCTCAACATTGAAAAAAACCAACAAATTCAACAACAACCTCAATATTGAAAAACACCAACAAATTCAACAACAACCTCAGCATTGAAAAACAACAACAACCTCAACATTGAAAAATACCAACAAATTCAACAACAACCTCAGCATTGAAAAACAACAACAACCTCAACATTGATAAACACCAACAAATTCAACAACAACTTCAACATTGAAAAACACCAACAAATTCAACAACAACCTCGAAATTGAAAAACACCAACAAATTCAACAACAACCTCAACATTGAAAAACAACAACAAGCTGAACATTGAAAAACACCAACAAATTCAACAACAACCTCAGCATTGAAAAACAACAACAACCTCAACATTGAAAAACACCAATATATTCCACAACAACCTCAACATTTAAAAACACCAACAAATTCAACAACAACCTCAACATGGAAAAACAACAACAACCTCAACATTGAAAAACACCAACAAATTCAACACCAACCTCAACATTGAAAAACAACAACAACCTCAACATTGAAAAACACCAACAAATTCAACAACAACCTCAACATTCAAAAACACCAACAAATTCAACAACAACCTGAACATTTAAAAACGCCAACAAATTCAACAACAACCTCAACATTGAAAAACACCAACAAATTCAACAACAACCTCAACATTAAAAAACAACAACAACCTCAACATTTAAAAACACCAACAAATTCAACAACAACTTCAACATTGAAAAACACCAACAAATTCAACAACATCCTCGACATTGAAAAACACCAACAAATTCAACAACAACCTCAACATTGAAAAACTACAACAACCACAACATTGAAAAACACCAACAAATACAACAACAACCTGAAAATTGAAAAACAACAACAACCTCAACATTGAAAAACACCAACAAATTCAACAACAACTTCAACATTGAAAAACACCAACAAATTCAACAACAACCTCGAAATTGAAAAACACCAACAAATTCAACAACAACCTCAACATTGAAAAACAACAACAACCTCAACATTGAAAAACACCAACAAATTCAACAACAACCTCAACATTGAAAAACATCAACAAATTCAACATAAACCTCAACATTTAAAATCGCCAACAAATTCAACAACACCCTGAACATTGAAAAACACCAACAAATTCAACAATAACCTCAACATTGAAAAACAACAACAACCTCAACATTGAAAAACACCAACAAATTCAACAAAACCTCAACATTGAAAAACACCAACAAATTCAACAACAACCTCAACATTGAAAAACAACAACAACCTCAACATTGAAAAACACCAACAAATTCAACAACAACCTCAACATTGAAAAACAACAACAACCTCAACATTGAAAAACACCAACAAATTCAACAACAACCTCAATATTGAAAAACACCAACAAATTCAACAACAACCTCAGCATTGAAAAACAACAAAAACCTCAACATTGAAAAACACCAACAAATTCAACAACAACCTCAGCATTGAAAAACAACAACAACCTCAACATTGAAAAACACCAACAAATTCAACAACAACCTCAAAATTGAAAAACACCAACAAATTCAACAACAACCTCAACATTGAAAAACACCAACAAATTCAACAACAACCTCAACATTGAAAAATAACAACAACCTCAACATTGAAAAACAACAACAAACTCAACATTGAAAAACACCAACAAATTCAACAACAACCTCAACTTTGAAAAACAACAACAACCTCAACATTGAAAAACACCAAGAAATTCAACAACAACTTCAACATTGAAAAACACCAACAAATTCAACAACAACCTCGAAATTGAAAAAAACCAACAAATTCAACAACAACCTCAACATTCAAAAACAACAACAACCTCACCAGAAAAAACACCAACAAATTCAACAACAACTTCAACATTGAAAAACAGCAACAAATTCAACAACAACCTCGACATTGAAAAACACCAACAAACTCAACAACAACCTCAACATTGAAAAACAACAACAACCTCAACATTGAAAAACACCAACAAATTCAACAACAACCTCAACATTGAAAAACAACAACAACCGCAACATAAAAAACACCAACAAATTCAATAACAACTTCAACATTGAAAAACACCAACAAATTCAACAACAACCTCGACATTGAAAAACACAATCAAATTCAACAACAACCTCAACATTGAAAAAGAACAACAACCTCAACATTGAAAAACACCAACAAATTCAACAACAACCTCAAAATTGAAAAACACCAACAAATTCAACAACAACCTCAACATTGAAAAACAAGAACAACCTCAACATTGAAAAACACCAACAAATTCAACAACAACCTCAACATTGAAAAAGAACAACAACCTCAACATTGAAAAACACCAACAAATTCAACAACAACCTCAACATTGAAAAACAACAACAACCTCAACATTGAAAAACACCAACAAGTTCAACAACAACCTCAACATTCAAAAACACCAACAAATTCAACAACAACCTGAACATTTAAAAACGCCAACAAATTCAACGAACAACCTCAACATTGAAAAATACCAACAAATTCAACAAAAACTTCAACATTGAAAAACACCAACAAATTCAACAACAACCTCGACATTGAAAAACACCAACAAATTCAACAACACCTCAACATTGAACAACAACAACAACCTCAACATTGAAGAACACCAGCAAATTCAACAACAACCTCAACATTGAAAAACAACAACAAATTCAACAACAACTTCAACATTGAAAAACACCAACAAATTCAACAACATCCTCGACATTGAAAAACACCAACAAATTCAACAACAACCTCAACATTGAAAAACTACAACAACCACAACATTGAAAATCACCAACAAATACAACAACAACCTCAACATTGAAAAACAACAACAACCTCAACATTGAAAAACACCAACAAATTCAACAACAACCTCAACATTGAAAACACCAACAAATTCAAAAACAACCTCAACATTGAAAAACAACAACAACCTCAACATTGAAAAACAACAACAACCTCAACATTGAAAAACACCAACCAATTCAACAACAACCTGAACATTGAAAAACAACAACAACATCAACATTGAAAAACACCAACAAATTCAACAACAACTTCAATATTGAAAAACACCAACAAATTCAACAACAACCTCGAAATTGAAAAACACCAACAAATTCAACAACAACCTCAACATTGAAAAACAACAACAACCTCAACATTGAAAAACACCAACAAATTCAACAACAACCTCAACATTGAAAAACATCAACAAATTCAACATAAACCTCAACATTTAAAAACGCCAACAAATTCAACAACAACCTCTACATTGAAAAACACCAACAAATTCAACAATAACCTCAACATTGAAAAACAACAACAACCACAACATTGAAAAACACCAACAAATTCAACAACAACCTCAACATTGAAAAACACCAACAAATTCAACAACAACCTCAACATTGAAAAACAACAAAAACCTCAACATTGAAAAACACCAACAAATTCAACAACAACCTCAACATTGAAAAACAACAACAACCTCAACATTGAAAAAACCAACAAATTCAACACCAACCTCAATATTGAAAAACACCAACAAATTCAACAACAACCTCAGCATTGAAAAACAACAACAACCTCAACATTGAAAAATACCAACAAATTCAACAACAACCTCAGCATTGAAAAACAACAACAACCTCAACATTGATAAACACCAACAAATTCAACAACAACTTCAACATTGAAAAACACCAACAAATTCAACAACAACCTCAACATTCAAAAACAACAACAACCTCACCATAAAAAACACCAACAAATTCAACAACAACTTCAACATTGAAAAACAGCAACAAATTCAACAACAACCTCGACATTGAAAAACACCAACAAATTCAACAACAACCTCAACATTGAAAAACAACAACAACCTCAACATTGAAAAACACCAACAAATTCAACAACAACCTCAACATTGAAAAACAACAACAACTGCAACATAAAAAACACCAACAAATTCAACAACAACTTCAACATTGAAAAACACCAACAAATTCAACAACAACCTCGACATTGAAAAACACCATCAAATTCAACAACAACCTCAACATTGAAAAACAACAACAACCTCAACATTGAAAAACACCAACAAATTCAACAACAACCTCAACATTGAAAAACACCAACAAATTCAACAACAACCTCCACATTGAAAAACAACAACAACCTCAAAATTGAAAAACACCAACAAATTCAAAAACAACCTCAACATTGAAAAACAAGAACAACCTCAACATTGAAAAACACCAACAAATTCAACAACAACCTCAACATTGAAAAACAACAACAACCTCAACATTGAAAAACACCAACAAATTCAACAACAACCTCAACATTGAAAAACAACAACAACCTCAACATTGAAAAACACCAAAAAGTTCAACAACAACCTCAACATTCAAAAACACCAACAAATTCAACAACAACCTGAACATTTAAAAACGCCAACAAATTCAACGAACAACCTCAACATTGAAAAATACCAACAAATTCAACAAAAACTTCAACATTGAAAAACACCAACAAATTCAACAATAACCTCGACATTGAAAAACACCAACAAATTCAACAACAACCTCAACATTGAACAACAACAACAACCTCAACATTGAAGAACACCAGCAAATTCAACAAGAACCTCAACATTGAAAAACAACAACAAATTCAACAACAACTTCAACATTGAAAAACACCAACAAATTCAACAACATCCTCGACATTGAAAAACACCAACAAATTCAACAACAACCTCAACATTGAAAAACTACAACAACCACAACATTGAAAAACACCAACAAATACAACAACAACCTCAACATTGAAAAACAACAACAATCTCAACATTGAAAAACACCAACAAATTCAACAACAACCTCAACATTGAAAACACCAACAAATTCAAAAACAACCTCAACATTGAAAAACAACAACAACCTCAACATTGAAAAACAACAACAACCTCAACATTGAAAAACACCAACCAATTCAACAACAACCTGAACATTGAAAAACAACAACAACATCAACATTGAAAAACACCAACAAATTCAACAACAACTTCAACATTGAAAAACACCAACAAATTCAACAACAACCTCGAAATTGAAAAAAACCAACAAATTCAACAACAACCTCAACATTGAAAAACAACAACAACCTCAACATTGAAAAACACCAACAAATTCAACAACAACCTCAACATTGAAAAACATCAACAAATTCAACATAAACCTCAACATTTAAAAACGCCAACAAATTCAACAACAACCTCAACATTGAAAAACACCAACAAATTCAACAATAACCTCAACATTGAAAAACAACAACAACCACAACATTGAAAAACACCAACAAATTCAACAACAACCTCAACATTGAAAAACACCAACAAATTCAACAACAACCTCAACATTGAAAAACAACAACAACCTCAACATATAAAAACACCAACAAATTCAACAACAACCTCAACATTGAAAAACAACAACAACCTCAACATTGAAAAAAACCAACAAATTCAACACCAACCTCAATATTGAAAAACACCAACAAATTCAACAACAACCTCAGCATTGAAAAACAACAACAACCTCAACATTGAAAAATACCAACAAATTCAACAACAACCTCAGCATTGAAAAACAACAACAACCTCAACATTGATAAACACCAACAAATTCAACAACAACTTCAACATTGAAAAACACCAACAAATTCAACAACAACCTCGAAATTGAAAAACACCAACAAATTCAACAACAACCTCAACATTGAAAAACAACAACAAGCTGAACATTGAAAAACACCAACAAATTCAACAACAACCTCAGCATTGAAAACAACAACAACCTCAACATTGAAAAACACCAATATATTCCACAACAACCTCAACATTTAAAAACACCAACAAATTCAACAACAACCTCAACATGGAAAAACAACAACAACCTCAACATTGAAAAACACCAACAAATTCAACACCAACCTCAACATTGAAAAACAACAACAACCTCAACATTGAAAAACACCAACAAATTCAACAACAACCTCAACATTCAAAAACAGCAACAAATTCAACAACAACCTGAACATTTAAAAACGCCAACAAATTCAACAACAACCTCAACATTGAAAAACACCAACAAATTCAACAACAACCTCAACATTAAAAAACAACAACAACCTCAACATTTAAAAACACCAACAAATTCAACAACAACTTCAACATTGAAAAACACCAAGAAATTCAACAACATCCTCGACATTGAAAAACACCACCAAATTCAACAACAACCTCAACATTGAAAAACTACAACAACCACAACATTGAAAAACACCAACAAATACAACAACAACCTCAACATTGAAAAACAACAACAACCTCAACATTGAAAAACACCAACAAATTCAACAACAACCTCAACATTGAAAACAACAACAAATTCAGCAACAACCTCAACATTGAAAAACAACAACAACCTCAACATTGAAAAACAACAACAACCTCAACATTGAAAAACACCAACCAATTCAACAACAACCTGAACATTGAAAAACAACAACAACCTCAACATTGAAAAACACCAACAAATTCAACAACAACTTCAACATTGAAAAACACCAACAAATTCAACAACAACCTCGAAATTGAAAAACACCAACAAATTCAACAACAACCTCAACATTGAAAAACAACAACAACCTCAACATTGAAAAACACCAACAAATTCAACAACAACCTCAACATTGAAAAACATCAACAAATTCAACATAAACCTCAACATTTAAAAACGCCAACAAATTCAACAACAACCTCTACATTGAAAAACACCAACAAATTCAACAATAACCTCAACATTGAAAAACAACAACAGCCACAACATTGAAAAACACCAACAAATTCAACAACAACCTCAACATTGAAAAACACCAACAAATTCAACAACAACCTCAACATTGAAAAACAACAACAACCTCAACATTGAAAAACACCAACAAATTCAACAACAACCTCAACATTGAAAAACAGCAACAACCTCAACATTGAAAAAAACTAACAAATTCAACACCAACCTCAATATTGAAAAACACCAACAAATTCAACAACAACCTCAGCATTGAAAAACAACAACAACCTCAACATTGAAAAATACCAACAAATTCAACAACAACCTCAGCATTGAAAAACAACAACAACCTCATCATTGATAAACACCAACAATTTCAACAGCAACTTCAACATTGAAAAACACCAACAAATTCAACAACAACCTCGAAATTGAAAAACACCAACAAATTCAACAACAACCTCAACATTGAAAAACAACAACAAGCTGAACATTGAAAAACACCAACAAATTCAACAACAACCTCAGCATTGAAAAACAACAACAACCTCAACTTTGAAAAACACCAATATATTCCACAACAACCTCAACATTTAAAAACACCAACAAATTCAACAACAACCTCAACATGGAAAAACAACAACAACCTCAACATTGAAAAACACCAACAAATTCAACACCAACCTCAACATTGAAAAACAACAACAACCTCAACATTGAAAAACACCAACAAATTCAACAACAACCTCAACATTCAAAAACACCAACAAATTCAACAACAACCTGAACATTTAAAAACGCCAACAAATTCAACAACAACCTCAACATTGAAAAACACCAACAAATTCAACAACAACCTCAACATTAAAAAACAACAACAACCTCAACATTTAAAAACACCAACAAATTCAACAACAACTTCAACATTGAAAAACACCAACAAATTCAACAACATCCTCGACATTGAAAAACACCAACAAATTCAACAACAACCTCAACATTGAAAAACTACAACAACCACAACATTGAAAAACACCAACAAATACAACAACAACCTCAACATTGAAAAACAACAACAACCTCAACATTGAAAAACACCAACAAATTCAACAACAACCTCAACATTGAAAACAACAACAAATTCAGCAACAACCTCAACATTGAAAAACAACAACAACCTCAACGTTGAAAAACAACAACAACCTCAACATTGAAAAACACCAACCAATTCAACAACAACCTGAACATTGAAAAACAACAACAACCTCAACATTGAAAAACACCAACAAATTCAACAACAACTTCAACATTGAAAAACACCAACAAATTCAACAACAACCTCGAAATTGAAAAACACCAACAAATTCAACAACAACCTCAACATTGAAAAACAACAACAACCTCAACATTGAAAAACACCAACAAATTCAACAACAACCTCAACATTGAAAAACATCAAGAAATTCAACATAAGCCTCAACATTTAAAAACGCCAACTAATTCAACAACAACCTCAACATTGAAAAACACCAACAAATTCAACAATAACCTCAACATTGAAAAACAACAACAACCTCAACATTGAAAAACACCAACAAATTCAACAAAACCTCAACATTGAAAAACACCAACAAATTCAACAACAACCTCAACATTGAAAAACAACAACAACCTCAACATTGAAAAACACCAACAAATTCAACAACAACCTCAACATTGAAAAACAACAGCAACCTCAACATTGAAAAACACCAACAAATTCAACAACAACCTCAATATTGAAAAACACCAACAAATTCAACAACAACCTCAGCATTGAAAAACAACAAAAACCTCAACATTGAAAAACACCAACAAATTCAACAACAACCTCAGCATTGAAAAACAACAACAACCTCAACATTGAAAAACACCAACAAATTCAACAACAACCTCAAAATTGAAAAACACCAACAAATTCAACAACAACCTCAACATTGAAAAACACCAACAAATTCAACAACAACCTCAACATTGAAAAATAACAACAACCTCAACATTGAAAAACAACAACAAACTCAACATTGAAAAACACCAACAAATTCAACAACAACCTCAACTTTGAAAAACAACAACAACCTCAACATTGAAAAACACCAAGAAATTCAACAACAACTTCAACATTGAAAAGCACCAACAAATTCAACAACAACCTCGAAATTGAAAAACACCAACAAATTCAACAACAACCTCAACATTGAAAAATAACAACAACCTCAACATTGAAAACAACAACAACCTCAACATTGAAAAACACCAACAAATTCAACAACAACCTCAACATTCAAAAACAACAACAACCTCACCATAAAAAACACCAACAAATTCAACAACAACTTCAACATTGAAAAACAGCAACAAATTCAACAACAACCTCGACATTGAAAAACATCATCAAATTCAACAACATCCTCAACATTGAAAAACAACAACAACCTCAACATTGAAAAACACCAACAAATTCAACAACAACCTCAACATTGAAAAACACCAGCAAATTCAACAACAACCTCAACATTTAAAAAAAACAACAACCTCAACATTGAAAAACACCAACAAATTCAACAACAACCTCAACATTGAAAAACAACAACAACCTCAACATCGAAAAACACCAACAAATTCAACAACAACCTCAACATTTAAAAACACCAACAAATTCAACAACAACCTCATCATTATAAAACACCAACAAATTCAACAACAACTTCAACATTGAAAAACACCAACAAATTCAACAACAACCTCGACATTGAAAAACACCAACAAATTCAACAACAACCTCAACATTGAAAAACAACAACAACCTCAACATTGAAAAACACCAACAAATTCAACAACAACCTCAACATTTAAAAACACCAACAAATTCAACAACAACTTCAACATTGAAAAACACCAACAAATTCAACAACATCCTCGACATTGAAAAACACCAACAAATTCAACAACAACCTCAACATTGAAAAACTACAACAACCACAACATTGAAAAACACCAACAAATACAACAACAACCTCAACATTGAAAAACAACAACAACCTCAACATTGAAAAACACCAACAAATTCAACAACAACCTCAACATTGAAAAACAACAACAACCTCAACATTGAAAAACACCAACAAATTCAACAACAACCTCAACATTGAAAAACATCAACAAATTCAACATAAACCTCAACATTTAAAAACGCCAACAAATTCAACAACAACCTCAACATTGAAAAACACCAACAAATTCAACAATAACCTCAACATTGAAAAACAACAACAACCTCAACATTGAAAAACACCAACAAATTCAACAAAACCTCAACATTGAAAAACACCAACAAATTCAACAACAACCTCAACATTGAAAAACAACAACAACCTCAACATTGAAAAACACCAACAAATTCAACAACAACCTCAACATTGAAAAACAACAACAACCTCAACATTGAAAAAAACCAACAAATTCAACACCAACCTCAATATTGAAAAACACCAACAAATTCAACAACAACCTCAGCATTGAAAAACAACAACAACCTCAACATTGAAAAATACCAACAAATTCAACAACAACCTCAGCATTGAAAAACAACAACAACCTCAACATTGATAAACACCAACAAATTCAACAACAACTTCAACATTGAAAAACACCAACAAATTCAACAACAACCTCGAAATTGAAAAACACCAACAAATTCAACAACAACCTCAACATTGAAAAACAACAACAAGCTGAACATTGAAAAACACCAACAAATTCAACAACAACCTCAGCATTGAAAAACAACAACAACCTCAACTTTGAAAAACACCAATATATTCCACAACAACCTCAACATTTAAAAACACCAACAAATTCAACAACAACCTCAACATGGAAAAACAACAACAACCTCAGCATTGAAAAACACCAACAAATTCAACACCAACCTCAACATTGAAAAACAACAACAACCTCAACATTGAAAAACACCAACAAATTCAACAACAACCTCAACATTCAAAAACACCAACAAATTCAACAACAACCTGAACATTTAAAAACGCCAACAAATTCAACAACAACCTCAACATTGAAAAACACCAACAAATTCAACAACAACCTCAACATTAAAAAACAACAACAACCTCAACATTTAAAAACACCAACAAATTCAACAACTTCAACATTGAAAAACACCAACAAATTCAACAACATCCTCGACATTGAAAAACACCAACAAATTCAACAACAACCTCAACATTGAAAAACTACAACAACCACAACATTGAAAAACACCAACAAATACAACAACAACCTCAACATTGAAAAACAACAACAACCTCAACATTGAAAAACACCAACAAATTCAACAACAACCTCAACATTGAAAACAACAACAAATTCAGCAACAACCTCAACATTGAAAAACAACAACAACCTCAACATTGAAAAACAACAACAACCTCAACATTGAAAAACACCAACCAATTCAACAACAACCTGAACATTGAAAAACAACAACAACCTCAACATTGAAAAACACCAACAAATTCAACAACAACTTCAACATTGAAAAACACCAACAAATTCAACAACAACCTCGAAATTGAAAAACACCAACAAATTCAACAACAACCTCAACATTGAAAAACAACAACAACCTCAACATTGAAAAACACCAACAAATTCAACAACAACCTCAACATTGAAAAACATCAACAAATTCAACATAAACCTCAACATTTAAAAACGCCAACTAATTCAACAACAACCTCAACATTGAAAAACACCAACAAATTCAACAATAACCTCAACATTGAAAAACAACAACAACCTCAACATTGAAAAACACCAACAAATTAAACAAAACCTCGAAATTGAAAAACACCAACAAATTCAACAACAACCTCAACATTGAAAAACAACAACAACCTCAACATTGAAAAACACCAACAAATTCAACAACAACCTCAACATTGAAAAACAACAACAACCTCAACATTGAAAAACACCAACAAATTCAACAACAACCTCAATATTGAAAAACACCAACAAATTCAACAACAACCTCAGCATTGAAAAACAACAAAAACCTCAACATTGAAAAACACCAACAAATTCAACAACAACCTCAACATTGAAAAACAACAACAACCTCAACATTGAAAAACACCAACAAATTCAACAACAACCTCAAAATTGAAAAACACCAACAAATTCAACAACAACCTCAACATTGAAAATCACCAACAAATTCAACAACAACCTCAACATTGAAAAATAACAACAACCTCAACATTGAAAAACAACAACAAACTCAACATTGAAAAACACCAACAAATTCAACAACAACCTCAACTTTGAAAAACAACAACAACCTCAACATTGAAAAACACCAAGAAATTCAACAACAACTTCAACATTGAAAAACACCAACAAATTCAACAACAACCTCGAAATTGAAAAACACCAACAAATTCAACAACAACCTCAACATTGAAAAATAACAACAACCTCAACATTGAAAACAACAACAACCTCAACATTCAAAAACACAAACAAATTCAACAACAACCTCAACATTCAAAAACAACAACAACCTCACCATAAAAAACACCAACAAATTCAACAACAACTTCAACATTGAAAAACAGCAACAAATTCAACAACAACCTCGACATTGAAAAACACCATCAAATTCAACAACAACCTCAACATTGAAAAACAACAACAACCTCAACATTGAAAAACACCAACAAATTCAACAACAACCTCAACATGGAAAAACACCAGCAAATTCAACAACAACCTCAACATTTAAAAACAACAACAACCTCAACATTGAAAAACACCAACAAATTCAACAACAACATCAACATTGAAAAACAACAACAACCTCAACATCGAAAAACACCAACAAATTCAACAACAACCTCAACATTTAAAAACACCAACAAATTCAACAACAACCTCATCATTATAAAACACCAACAAATTCAACAACAACTTCAACATTGAAAAACACCAAAAAATTCAACAACAACCTCAACATTGAAAAACAACAACAACCTCAACATTGAAAAACACCAACAAATTCAACAACAACCTCAAAATTGAAAAACACCAACAAATTCAACAACAACCTCAACATTGAAAAACACCAACAAATTCAACAACAACCCCAACATTGAAAAATAACAACAACCTCAACATTGAAAAACAACAACAAACTCAACATTGAAAAACACCAACAAATTCAACAACAACCTCAACTTTGAAAAACAACAACAACCACAACATTGAAAAACACCAAGAAATTCAACAACAACTTCAACATTGAAAAACACCAACAAATTCAACAACAACCTCGAAATTGAAAAACACCAACAAATTCAACGACAACCTCAACATTGAAAAATAACAACAACCTCAACATTGAAAACAACAACAACCTCAACATTGAAAAACACCATCAAATTCAACAACAACCTCAACATTCAAAAACAACAACAACCTCACCATAAAAAACACCAACAAATTCAACAACAACTTCAACATTGAAAAACAGCAACAAATTCAACAACAACCTCGACATTGAAAAACACCATCAAATTCAACAACAACCTCAACATTGAAAAACAACAACAACCTCAACATTGAAAAACACCAACAAATTCAACAACAACCTCAACATTGAAAAACACCAGCAAATTCAACAACAACCTCAACATTTAAAAACAACAACAACCTCAACATTGAAAAACACCAACAAATTCAACAACAACCTCAACATTGAAAAACAACAACAACCTCAACATCGAAAAACACCAACAAATTCAACAACAACCTCAACATTTAAAAACACCAACAAATTCAACAACAACCTCATCATTATAAAACACCAACAAATTCAACAACAACTTCAACATTGAAAAACACCAACAAATTCAACAACAACCTCGACATTGAAAAACACCAACAAATTCAACAACAACCTTAACATTGAAAAACAACAACAACATCAACATTGAAAAACACCAACAAATTCAACAACAACCTCAACATTTAAAAACACCAACAAATTCAACAACAACTTCAACATTGAAAAACACCAACAAATTCAACAACATCCTCGACATTGAAAAACACCAACAAATTCAACAACAACCTCAACATTGAAAAACTACAACAACCACAACATTGAAAAACACCAACAAATATAACAACAACCTCAAAATTGAAAAACAACAACAACCTCAACATTGAAAAACACCAACAAATTCAACAACAACCTCAACATTGAAAAACAACAACAACCTCAACATTGAAAAACACCAACAAATTCAACAACAACCTCAACATTGAAAAACATCAACAAATTCAACACAAACCTCAACATTTAAAAACGCCAACAAATTCAACAACAACCTCAACATTGAAAAACACCAACAAATTCAACAATAACCTCAACATTGAAAAACAACAACAACCTCAACATTGAATAACACCAACAAATTCAACAAAATCTCAACATTGAAAAACACCAACAAATTCAACAACAACCTGAACATTGAAAAACAACAACAACCTCAACATTGAAAAACACCAACAAATTCAACAACAACTTCAACATTGAAAAACACCAACAAATTCAACAACAACCTCGAAATTGAAAAACACCAACAAATTCAACAACAACCTCAACATTGAAAAACAACAACAACCTCAACATTGAAAAACACCAACAAATTCAACAACAACCTCAACATTGAAAAACATCAACAAATTCAACATAAACCTCAACATTTAAAAACGCCAACAAATTCAACAACAACCTCAACATTGAAAAACACCAACAAATTCAACAATAACCTCAACATTGAAAAACAACAACAACCTCAACATTGAAAAACACCAACAAATTCAACAAAACCTCAACATTGAAAAACACCAACAAATTCAACAACAACCTCAACATTGAAAAACAACAACAACCTCAACATTGAAAAACACCAAAAAATTCAACAACAACCTCAAGATTGAAAAACAACAACAACCTCAACATTGAAAAACACCAACAAATTCAACAACAACCTCAATATTGAAAAACACCAACAAATTCAACAACAACCTCAGCATTGAAAAACAACAAAAACCTCACATTGAAAAAGACCAACAAATTCAACAACAACCTCAACATTGAAAAACAACAACAACCTCAACATTGAAAAACACCAACAAATTCAACAACAACCTCAAAATTGAAAAACACCAACAAATTCAACAACAACCTCAACATTGAAAAACACCAACAAATTCAACAACAACCTCAACATTGAAAAATAACAACAACCTCAACATTGAAAAACAACAACAAACTCAACATTGAAAAACACCAACAAATTCAACAACAACCTCAACTTTGAAAAACAACAACAACCTCAACATTGAAAAACACCAAGAAATTCAACAACAACTTCAACATTGAAAAACACCAACAAATTCAACAACAACCTCGAAATTGAAAAACACCAACAAATTCAACAACAACCTCAACATTGAAAAATAACAACAACCTCAACATTGAAAACAACAACAACCTCAACATTCAAAAACACCAACAAATTCAACAACAACCTCAACATTCAAAAACAACAACAACCTCACCATAAAAAACACCAACAAATTCAACAACAACTTCAACATTGAAAAACAGCAACAAATTCAACAACAACCTCGACATTGAAAAACACCATCAAATTCAACAACAACCTCAACATTGAAAAACAACAACAACCTCAACATTGAAAAACACCAACAAATTCAACAACAACCTCAACATTGAAAAACACCAGCAAATTCAACAACAACCTCAACATTGAAAAACAACAACAACCTCAACATTGAAAAACACCAACAAATTCAACAACAACCTCAACATTGAAAAACAACAACAACCTCAACATCGAAAAACACCAACAAATTCAACAACAACCTCAACATTTAAAAACACCAACAAATTCAACAACAACCGCATCATTATAAAACACCAAGAAATTCAACAACAACTTCAACATTGAAAAACACCAACAAATTCAACAACAACCTCAGCATTGAAAAACAACAACAAGCTCAACATTGAAAAACACCAACAAATTCAACAACAACCTCAAAATTGAAAAACACCAACAAATTCAACAACAACCTCAACATTGAAAAACACCAACAAATTCAGCAACAACCTCAACATTGAAAAATAACAACAACCTCAACATTGAAAAACAACAACAAACTCAACATTGAAAAACACCAACAAATTCAACAACAACCTCAACTTTGAAAAACAACAACAACCTCAACATTGAAAAACACCAAGAAATTCAACAACAACTTCAACATTGAAAAACACCAACAAATTCAACAACAACCTCGAAATTGAAAAACACCAACAAATTCAACGACAACCTCAACATTGAAAAATAACAACAACCTCAACATTGAAAACAACAACAACCTCAACATTGAAAAACACCATCAAATTCAACAACAACCTCAACATTCAAAAAGAACAACAACCTCACCATAAAAAACACCAACAAATTCAACAACAACTTCAACATTGAAAAACACCAACAAATTCAACAACAACCTCGAAATTGAAAAACACCAACAAATTCAACGACAACCTCAACATTGAAAAATAACAACAACCTCAACATTGAAAACAACAACAACCTCAACATTGAAAAACACCATCAAATTCAACAACAACCTCAACATTCAAAAACAACAACAACCTCACCATAAAAAACACCAACAAATTCAACAACAACTTCAACATTGAAAAACAGCAACAAATTCAACAACAACCTCGACATTGAAAAACACCATCAAATTCAACAACAACCTCAACATTGAAAAACAACAACAACCTCAACATTGAAAAACACCAACAAATTCAACAACAACCTCAACATTGAAAAACACCAGCAAATTCAACAACAACCTCAACATTTAAAAACAACAACAACCTCAACATTGAAAAACACCAACAAATTCAACAACAACCTCAACATTGAAAAACAACAACAACCTCAACATCGAAAAACACCAACAAATTCAACAACAACCTCAACATTTAAAAACACCAACAAATTCAACAACAACCTCATCATTATAAAACACCAACAAATTCAACAACAACTTCAACATTGAAAAACACCAACAAATTCAACAACAACCTCGACATTGAAAAACACCAACAAATTCAACAACAACCTTAACATTGAAAAACAACAACAACATCAACATTGAAAAACACCAACAAATTCAACAACAACCTCAACATTTAAAAACACCAACAAATTCAACAACAACTTCAACATTGAAAAACACCAACAAATTCAACAACATCCTCGACATTGAAAAACACCAACAAATTCAACAACAACCTCAACATTGAAAAACTACAACAACCACAACATTGAAAAACACCAACAAATATAACAACAACCTCAAAATTGAAAAACAACAACAACCTCAACATTGAAAAACACCAACAAATTCAACAACAACCTCAACATTGAAAAACAACAACAACCTCAACATTGAAAAACACCAACAAATTCAACAACAACCTCAACATTGAAAAACATCAACAAATTCAACACAAACCTCAACATTTAAAAACGCCAACAAATTCAACAACAACCTCAACATTGAAAAACACCAACAAATTCAACAATAACCTCAACATTGAAAAACAACAACAACCTCAACATTGAATAACACCAACAAATTCAACAAAATCTCAACATTGAAAAACACCAACAAATTCAACAACAACCTGAACATTGAAAAACAACAACAACCTCAACATTGAAAAACACCAACAAATTCAACAACAACTTCAACATTGAAAAACACCAACAAATTCAACAACAACCTCGAAATTGAAAAACACCAACAAATTCAACAACAACCTCAACATTGAAAAACAACAACAACCTCAACATTGAAAAACACCAACAAATTCAACAACAACCTCAACATTGAAAAACATCAACAAATTCAACATAAACCTCAACATTTAAAAACGCCAACAAATTCAACAACAACCTCAACATTGAAAAACACCAACAAATTCAACAATAACCTCAACATTGAAAAACAACAACAACCTCAACATTGAAAAACACCAACAAATTCAACAAAACCTCAACATTGAAAAACACCAACAAATTCAACAACAACCTCAACATTGAAAAACAACAACAACCTCAACATTGAAAAACACCAACAAATTCAACAACAACCTCAACATTGAAAAACAACAACAACCTCAACATTGATAAACACCAACAAATTCAACAACAACCTCAATATTGAAAAACACCAACAAATTCAACAACAACCTCAGCATTGAAAAACAACAAAAACCTCAACATTGAAAAACACCAACAAATTCAACAACAACCTCAACATTGAAAAACAACAACAACCTCAACATTGAAAAACACCAACAAATTCAACAACAACCTCAAAATTGAAAAACACCAACAAATTCAACAACAACCTCAACATTGAAAAACACCAACAAATTCAACAACAACCTCAACATTGAAAAATAACAACAACCTCAACATTGAAAAACAACAACAAACTCAACATTGAAAAACACCAACAAATTCAACAACAACCTCAACTTTGAAAAACAACAACAACCTCAACATTGAAAAACACCAAGAAATTCAACAACAACTTCAACATTGAAAAACACCAACAAATTCAACAACAACCTCGAAATTGAAAAACACCAACAAATTCAACAACAACCTCAACATTGAAAAATAACAACAACCTCAACATTGAAAACAACAACAACCTCAACATTCAAAAACACCAACAAATTCAACAACAACCTCAACATTCAAAAACAACAACAACCTCACCATAAAAAACACCAACAAATTCAACAACAACTTCAACATTGAAAAACAGCAACAAATTCAACAACAACCTCGACATTGAAAAACACCATCAAATTCAACAACAACCTCAACATTGAAAAACAACAACAACCTCAACATTGAAAAACACCAACAAATTCAACAACAACCTCAACATTGAAAAACACCAGCAAATTCAACAACAACCTCAACATTGAAAAACAACAACAACCTCAACATTGAAAAACACCAACAAATTCAACAACAACCTCAACATTGAAAAACAACAACAACCTCAACATCGAAAAACACCAACAAATTCAACAACAACCTCAACATTTAAAAACACCAACAAATTCAACAACAACCGCATCATTATAAAACACCAACAAATTCAACAACAACTTCAACATTGAAAAACACCAACAAATTCAACAACAACCTCAACATTGAAAAACAACAACAAGCTCAACATTGAAAAACACCAACAAATTCAACAACAACCTCAAAATTGAAAAACACCAACAAATTCAACAACAACCTCAACATTGAAAAACACCAACAAATTCAACAACAACCTCAACATTGAAAAATAACAACAACCTCAACATTGAAAAACAACAACAAACTCAACATTGAAAAACACCAACAAATTCAACAACAACCTCAACTTTGAAAAACAACAACAACCTCAACATTGAAAAACACCAAGAAATTCAACAACAACTTCAACATTGAAAAACACCAACAAATTCAACAACAACCTCGAAATTGAAAAACACCAACAAATTCAACGACAACCTCAACATTGAAAAATAACAACAACCTCAACATTGAAAACAACAACAACCTCAACATTGAAAAACACCATCAAATTCAACAACAACCTCAACATTCAAAAAGAACAACAACCTCACCATAAAAAACACCAACAAATTCAACAACAACTTCAACATTGAAAAACAGCAACAAATTCAACAACAACCTCGACATTGAAAAACACCATCAAATTCAACAACAACCTCAACATTGAAAAACAACAACAACCTCAACATTGAAAAACACCAACAAATTCAACAACAACCTCAACATTGAAAAACACCAGCAAATTAAACAACAACCTCAACATTTAAAAACAACAACAACCTCAACATTGAAAAACACCAACAAATTCAACAACAACCTCAACATTGAAAAACAACAACAACCTCAACATCGAAAAACACCAACAAATTCAACAACAACCTCAACATTTAAAAACACCAACAAATTCAACAACAACCTCATCATTATAAAACACCAACAAATTCAACAACAACTTCAACATTGAAAAACACCAACAAATTCAACAACAACCTCGACATTGAAAAACACCAACAAATTCAACAACAACCTCAACATTGAAAAACAACAACAACCTCAACATCGAAAAACACCAACAAATTCAACAACAACCTCAACATTGAAAAACAACAACAACCTCAACATTGAAAAACACCAACAAATTCAACAACAACCTCAATATTGAAAAACACCAACAAATTCAACAACAACCTCAGCATTGAAAAACAACAAAAACCTCAACATTGAAAAACACCAACAAATTCAACAACAACCTCAACATTGAAAAACAACAACAACCTCAACATTGAAAAACACCAACAAATTCAACAACAACCTCAAAATTGAAAAACACCAACAAATTCAACAACAACCTCAACATTGAAAAACACCAACAAATTCAACAACAACCTCAACATTGAAAAATAACAACAACCTCAACATTGAAAAACAACAACAAACTCAACATTGAAAAACACCAACAAATTCAACAACAACCTCAACTTTGAAAAACAACAACAACCTCAACATTGAAAAACACCAAGAAATTCAACAACAACTTCAACATTGAAAAACACCAACAAATTCAACAACAACCTCGAAATTGAAAAACACCAACAAATTCAACAACAACCTCAACATTGAAAAATAACAACAACCTCAACATTGAAAACAACAACAACCTCACCATAAAAAACACCAACAAATTCAACAACAACTTCAACATTGAAAAACAGCAACAAATTCAACAACAACCTCGACATTGAAAAACACCATCCAATTCAACAACAACCTCAACATTGAAAAACAACAACAACCTCAACATTGAAAAACACCAACAAATTCAACAACAACCTCAACATTGAAAAACACCAGCAAATTCAACAACAACCTCAACATTGAAAAACAACAACAACCTCAACATTGAAAAACACCAACAAATTCAACAACAACCTCAACATTGAAAAACAACAACAACCTCAACATCGAAAAACACCAACAAATTCAACAACAACCTCAACATTTAAAAACACCAACAAATTCAACAACAACCTCATCATTATAAAACACCAACAAATTCAACAACAACTTCAACATTGAAAAACACCAACAAATTCAACAACAACCTCAACATTGAAAAACAACAACAAGCTCAACATTGAAAAACACCAACAAATTCAACAACAACCTCAAAATTGAAAAACACCAACAAATTCAACAACAACCTCAACATTGAAAAACACCAACAAATTCAACAACAACCTCAACATTGAAAAACAACAACAACCTCAACATTGAAAAACACCAACAAATTCAACAACAACCTCAACATTGAAAAACAACAACAACCTCAACATTGAAAAACACCAACAAATTCAACAACAACCTCAATATTGAAAAACACCAACAAATTCAACAACAACCTCAGCATTGAAAAACAACAAAAACCTCAACATTGAAAAACACCAACAAATTCAACAACAACCTCAACATTGAAAAACAACAACAACCTCAACATTGAAAAACACCAACAAATTCAACAACAACCTCAAAATTGAAAAACACCAACAAATTCAACAACAACCTCAACATTGAAAAACACCAACAAATTCAACAACAACCTCAACATTCAAAAATAACAACAACCTCAACATTGAAAAACAACAACAAACTCAACATTGAAAAACACCAACAAATTCAACAACAACCTCAACTTTGAAAAACAACAACAACCTCAACATTGAAAAACACCAAGAAATTCAACAACAACTTTAACATTGAAAAACACCAACAAATTCAACAACAACCTCGAAATTGAAAAACACCAACAAATTCAACAACAACCTCAACATTGAAAAATAACAACAACCTCAACATTGAAAACAACAACAACCTCACCATAAAAAACACCAACAAATTCAACAACAACTTCAACATTGAAAAACAGCAACAAATTCAACAACAACCTCGACATTGAAAAACACCATCCAATTCAACAACAACCTCAACATTGAAAAACAACAACAACCTCAACATTGAAAAACACCAACAAATTCAACAACAACCTCAACATTGAAAAACACCAGCAAATTCAACAACAACCTCAACATTGAAAAACAACAACAACCTCAACATTGAAAAACACCAACAAATTCAACAACAACCTCAACATTGAAAAACAACAACAACCTCAACATCGAAAAACACCAACAAATTCAACAACAACCTCAACATTTAAAAACACCAACAAATTCAACAACAACCTCATCATTATAAAACACCAACAAATTCAACAACAACTTCAACATTGAAAAACACCAACAAATTCAACAACAACCTCAACATTGAAAAACAACAACAAGCTCAACATTGAAAAACACCAACAAATTCAACAACAACCTCAAAATTGAAAAACACCAACAAATTCAACAACAACCTCAACATTGAAAAACACCAACAAATTCAACAACAACCTCAACATTGAAAAATAACAACAACCTCAACATTGAAAAACAACAACAAACTCAACATTGAAAAACACCAACAAATTCAACAACAACCTCAACTTTGAAAAACAACAACAACCTCAACATTGAAAAACACCAAGAAATTCAACAACAACTTCAACATTGAAAAACACCAACAAATTCAACAACAACCTCGAAATTGAAAAACACCAACAAATTCAACGACAACCTCAACATTGAAAAATAACAACAACCTCAACATTGAAAACAACAACAACCTCAACATTGAAAAACACCATCAAATTCAACAACAACCTCAACATTCAAAAACAACAACAATCTCACCATAAAAAACACCAACAAATTCAACAACAACTTCAACATTGAAAAACAGCAACAAATTCAACAACAACCTCGACATTGAAAAACACCATCAAATTCAACAACAACCTCAACATTGAAAAACAACAACAACCTCAACATTGAAAAACACCAACAAATTCAACAACAACCTCAACATTGAAAAACACCAGCAAATTAAACAACAACCTCAACATTTAAAAGCAACAACAACCTCAACATTGAAAAACACCAACAAATTCAACAACAACCTCAACATTGAAAAACAACAACAACCTCAACATCGAAAAACACCAACAAATTCAACAACAACCTCAACATTTAAAAACACCAACAAATTCAACAACAACCTCATCATTATAAAACACCAACAAATTCAACAACAACTTCAACATTGAAAAACACCAACAAATTCAACAACAACCTCGACATTGAAAAACACCAACAAATTCAACAACAACCTCAACATTGAAAAACAACAACAACATCAACATTGAAAAACACCAACAAATTCAACAACAACCTCAACATTTAAAAACACCAACAAATTCAACAACAACTTCAACATTGAAAAACACCAACAAATTCAACAACATCCTCGACATTGAAAAACACCAACAAATTCAACAACAACCTCAACATTGAAAAACTACAACAACCACAACATTGAAAAACACCAACAAATACAACAACAACCTCAAAATTGAAAAACAACAACAACCTCAACATTGAAAAACACCAACAAATTCAACAACAACCTCAACATTGAAAAACAACAACAACCTCAACATTGAAAAACACCAACAAATTCAACAACAACCTCAACATTGAAAAACATCAACAAATTCAACATAAACCTCAACATTTAAAAACGCCAACAAATTCAACAACAACCTCAACATTGAAAAACACCAACAAATTCAACAATAACCTCAACATTGAAAAACAACAACAACCTCAACATTGAATAACACCAACAAATTCAACAAAACCTCAACATTGAAAAACACCAACAAATTCAAACAACAACCTCAACATTGAAAAACAACAACAACCTCAACATTGAAAAACACCAACAAATTCAACAACAACCTCAACATTGAAAAACAACAACAACCTCAACATTGAAAAACACCAACAAATTCAACAACAACCTCAATATTGAAAAACACCAACAAATTCAACAACAACCTCAGCATTGAAAAACAACAAAAACCTCAACATTGAAAAACACCAACAAATTCAACAACAACCTCAGCATTGAAAAACAACAACAACCTCAACATTGAAAAACACCAACAAATTCAACAACAACCTCAAAATTGAAAAACACCAACAAATTCAACAACAACCTCAACATTGAAAAACACCAACAAATTCAACAACAACCTCAACATTGAAAAATAACAACAACCTCAACATTGAAAAACAACAACAACCTCAACATTGAAAAACACCAACAAATTCAACAACAACCTCAACTTTGAAAAACAACAACAACCTCAACATTGAAAAACACCAAGAAATTCAACAACAACTTCAACATTGAAAAACTCCAACAAATTCAACAACAACCTCGAAATTGAAAAACACCAACAAATTCAACAACAACCTCAACATTGAAAAATAACAACAACCTCAACATTGAAAACAACAACAACCTCAACATTGAAAAACACCAACAAATTCAACAACAACCTCAACATTCAAAAACAACAACAACCTCACCATAAAAAACACCAACAAATTCAACAACAACTTCAACATTGAAAAACAGCAACAAATTCAACAACAACCTCGACATTGAAAAACACCATCAAATTCAACAACAACCTCAACATTGAAAAACAACAACAACCTCAACATTGAAAAACTCCAACAAATTCAACAACAACCTCAACATTGAAAAACACCAGCAAATTCAACAACAACCTCAACATTTAAAAACAACAACAACCTCAACATTGAAAAACACCAACAAATTCAACAACAACCTCAACATTGAAAAACAACAACAACCTCAACATCGAAAAACACCACCAAATTCAACAACAACCTCAACATTTAAAAACACCAACAAATTCAACAACAACCTCATCATTATAAAACACCAACAAATTCAACAACAACTTCAACATTGAAAAACACCAACAAATTCAACAACAACCTCGACATTGAAAAACACCAACAAATTCAACAACAACCTCAACATTGAAAAACAACAACAACCTCAACATTGAAAAACACCAACAAATTCAACAACAACCTCAACATTTAAAAACACCAACAAATTCAACAACAACTTCAACATTGAAAAACACCAACAAATTCAACAACATCCTCGACATTGAAAAACACCAACAAATTCAACAACAACCTCAACACTGAAAAACTACAACAACCACAACATTGAAAAACACCAACAAATACAACAACAACCTCAACATTGAAAAACAACAACAACCTCAACATTGAAAAACACCAACAAATTCAACAACAACCTCAACATTGAAAACAACAACAAATTCAGCAACAACCTCAACATTGAAAAACAACAACAACCTCAACATTGAAAAACAACAACAACCTCAACATTGAAAAACACCAACCAATTCAACAACAACCTGAACATTGAAAAACAACAACAACCTCAACATTGAAAAACACCAACAAATTCAACAACAACTTCAACATTGAAAAACACCAACAAATTCAACAACAACCTCGAAATTGAAAAACACCAACAAATTCAACAACAACCTCAACATTGAAAAACAACAACAACCTCAACATTGAAAAACACCAACAAATTCAACAACAACCTCAACATTTAAAAACACCAACAAATTCAACAACAACTTCAACATTGAAAAACACCAACAAATTCAACAACATCCTCGACATTGAAAAACACCAACAAATTCAACAACAACCTCAACACTGAAAAACTACAACAACCACAACATTGAAAAACACCAACAAATACAACAACAACCTCAACATTGAAAAACAACAACAACCTCAACATTGAAAAACACCAACAAATTCAACAACAACCTCAACATTGAAAACAACAACAAATTCAGCAACAACCTCAACATTGAAAAACAACAACAACCTCAACATTGAAAAACAACAACAACCTCAACATTGAAAAACACCAACCAATTCAACAACAACCTGAACATTGAAAAACAACAACAACCTCAACATTGAAAAACACCAACAAATTCAACAACAACTTCAACATTGAAAAACACCAACAAATTCAACAACAACCTCGAAATTGAAAAACACCAACAAATTCAACAACAACCTCAACATTGAAAAACAACAACAACCTCAACATTGAAAAACACCAACAAATTCAACAACAACCTCAACATTGAAAAACAACAACAACCTCAACATTGAAAAACAACAACAACCTCAACATTGAAAAACACCAACCAATTCAACAACAACCTGAACATTGAAAAACAACAACAACCTCAACATTGAAAAACACCAACAAATTCAACAACAACTTCAACATTGAAAAACACCAACAAATTCAACAACAACCTCGAAATTGAAAAACACCAACAAATTCAACAACAACCTCAACATTGAAAAACAACAACAACCTCAACATTGAAAAACACCAACAAATTCAACAACAACCTCAACATTGAAAAACATCAACAAATTCAACATAAACCTCAACATTTAAAAACGCCAACAAATTCAACAACAACCTCAACATTGAAAAACACCAACAAATTCAACAATAACCTCAACATTGAAAAACAACAACAACCTCAACATTGAAAAACACCAACAAATTCAACAAAACCTCAACATTGAAAAACACCAACAAATTCAACAACAACCTCAACATTCAAATTCAACAACAACCTCGAAATTGAAAAACACCAACAAATTCAACGACAACCTCAACATTGAAAAATAACAACAACCTCAACATTGAAAACAACAACAACCTCAACATTGAAAAACACCATCAAATTCAACAACAACCTCAACATTCAAAAAGAACAACAACCTCACCATAAAAAACACCAACAAATTCAACAACAACTTCAACATTGAAAAACAGCAACAAATTCAACAACAACCTCGACATTGAAAAACACCATCAAATTCAACAACAACCTCAACATTGAAAAACAACAACAACCTCAACATTGAAAAACACCAACAAATTCAACAACAACCTCAACATTGAAAAACACCAGCAAATTAAACAACAACCTCAACATTTAAAAACAACAACAACCTCAACATTGAAAAACACCAACAAATTCAACAACAACCTCAACATTGAAAAACAACAACAACCTCAACATCGAAAAACACCAACAAATTCAACAACAACCTCAACATTTAAAAACACCAACAAATTCAACAACAACCTCATCATTATAAAACACCAACAAATTCAACAACAACTTCAACATTGAAAAACACCAACAAATTCAACAACAACCTCGACATTGAAAAACACCAACAAATTCAACAACAACCTCAACATTGAAAAACAACAACAACCTCAACATTGAAAAACACCAACAAATTCAACAACAACCTCAACATTGAAAAACAACAACAACCTCAACATTGAAAAACACCAACAAATTCAACAACAACCTCAATATTGAAAAACACCAACAAATTCAACAACAACCTCAGCATTGAAAAACAACAAAAACCTCAACATTGAAAAACACCAACAAATTCAACAACAACCTCAACATTGAAAAACAACAACAACCTCAACATTGAAAAACACCAACAAATTCAACAACAACCTCAAAATTGAAAAACACCAACAAATTCAACAACAACCTCAACATTGAAAAACACCAACAAATTCAACAACAACCTCAACATTGAAAAATAACAACAACCTCAACATTGAAAAACAACAACAAACTCAACATTGAAAAACACCAACAAATTCAACAACAACCTCAACTTTGAAAAACAACAACAACCTCAACATTGAAAAACACCAAGAAATTCAACAACAACTTCAACATTGAAAAACACCAACAAATTCAACAACAACCTCGAAATTGAAAAACACCAACAAATTCAACAACAACCTCAACATTGAAAAATAACAACAACCTCAACATTGAAAACAACAACAACCTCACCATAAAAAACACCAACAAATTCAACAACAACTTCAACATTGAAAAACAGCAACAAATTCAACAACAACCTCGACATTGAAAAACACCATCCAATTCAACAACAACCTCAACATTGAAAAACAACAACAACCTCAACATTGAAAAACACCAACAAATTCAACAACAACCTCAACATTGAAAAACACCAGCAAATTCAACAACAACCTCAACATTGAAAAACAACAACAACCTCAACATTGAAAAACACCAACAAATTCAACAACAACCTCAACATTGAAAAACAACAACAACCTCAACATCGAAAAACACCAACAAATTCAACAACAACCTCAACATTTAAAAACACCAACAAATTCAACAACAACCTCATCATTATAAAACACCAACAAATTCAACAACAACTTCAACATTGAAAAACACCAACAAATTCAACAACAACCTCAACATTGAAAAACAACAACAAGCTCAACATTGAAAAACACCAACAAATTCAACAACAACCTCAAAATTGAAAAACACCAACAAATTCAACAACAACCTCAACATTGAAAAACACCAACAAATTCAACAACAACCTCAACATTGAAAAACAACAACAACCTCAACATTGAAAAACACCAACAAATTCAACAACAACCTCAACATTGAAAAACAACAACAACCTCAACATTGAAAAACACCAACAAATTCAACAACAACCTCAATATTGAAAAACACCAACAAATTCAACAACAACCTCAGCATTGAAAAGCAACAAAAACCTCAACATTGAAAAACACCAACAAATTCAACAACAACCTCAACATTGAAAAACAACAACAACCTCAACATTGAAAAACACCAACAAATTCAACAACAACCTCAAAATTGAAAAACACCAACAAATTCAACAACAACCTCAACATTGAAAAACACCAACAAATTCAACAACAACCTCAACATTCAAAAATAACAACAACCTCAACATTGAAAAACAACAACAAACTCAACATTGAAAAACACCAACAAATTCAACAACAACCTCAACTTTGAAAAACAACAACAACCTCAACATTGAAAAACACCAAGAAATTCAACAACAACTTTAACATTGAAAAACACCAACAAATTCAACAACAACCTCGAAATTGAAAAACACCAACAAATTCAACAACAACCTCAACATTGAAAAATAACAACAACCTCAACATTGAAAACAACAACAACCTCACCATAAAAAACACCAACAAATTCAACAACAACTTCAACATTGAAAAACAGCAACAAATTCAACAACAACCTCGACATTGAAAAACACCATCCAATTCAACAACAACCTCAACATTGAAAAACAACAACAACCTCAACATTGAAAAACACCAACAAATTCAACAACAACCTCAACATTGAAAAACACCAGCAAATTCAACAACAACCTCAACATTGAAAAACAACAACAACCTCAACATTGAAAAACACCAACAAATTCAACAACAACCTCAACATTGAAAAACAACAACAACCTCAACATCGAAAAACACCAACAAATTCAACAACAACCTCAACATTTAAAAACACCAACAAATTCAACAACAACCTCATCATTATAAAACACCAACAAATTCAACAACAACTTCAACATTGAAAAACACCAACAAATTCAACAACAACCTCAACATTGAAAAACAACAACAAGCTCAACATTGAAAAACACCAACAAATTCAACAACAACCTCAAAATTGAAAAACACCAACAAATTCAACAACAACCTCAACATTGAAAAACACCAACAAATTCAACAACAACCTCAACATTGAAAAATAACAACAACCTCAACATTGAAAAACAACAACAAACTCAACATTGAAAAACACCAACAAATTCAACAACAACCTCAACTTTGAAAAACAACAACAACCTCAACATTGAAAAACACCAAGAAATTCAACAACAACTTCAACATTGAAAAACACCAACAAATTCAACAACAACCTCGAAATTGAAAAACACCAACAAATTCAACGACAACCTCAACATTGAAAAATAACAACAACCTCAACATTGAAAACAACAACAACCTCAACATTGAAAAACACCATCAAATTCAACAACAACCTCAACATTCAAAAACAACAACAATCTCACCATAAAAAACACCAACAAATTCAACAACAACTTCAACATTGAAAAACAGCAACAAATTCAACAACAACCTCGACATTGAAAAACACCATCAAATTCAACAACAACCTCAACATTGAAAAACAACAACAACCTCAACATTGAAAAACACCAACAAATTCAACAACAACCTCAACATTGAAAAACACCAGCAAATTAAACAACAACCTCAACATTTAAAAGCAACAACAACCTCAACATTGAAAAACACCAACAAATTCAACAACAACCTCAACATTGAAAAACAACAACAACCTCAACATCGAAAAACACCAACAAATTCAACAACAACCTCAACATTTAAAAACACCAACAAATTCAACAACAACCTCATCATTATAAAACACCAACAAATTCAACAACAACTTCAACATTGAAAAACACCAACAAATTCAACAACAACCTCGACATTGAAAAACACCAACAAATTCAACAACAACCTCAACATTGAAAAACAACAACAACATCAACATTGAAAAACACCAACAAATTCAACAACAACCTCAACATTTAAAAACACCAACAAATTCAACAACAACTTCAACATTGAAAAACACCAACAAATTCAACAACATCCTCGACATTGAAAAACACCAACAAATTCAACAACAACCTCAACATTGAAAAACTACAACAACCACAACATTGAAAAACACCAACAAATACAACAACAACCTCAAAATTGAAAAACAACAACAACCTCAACATTGAAAAACACCAACAAATTCAACAACAACCTCAACATTGAAAAACAACAACAACCTCAACATTGAAAAACACCAACAAATTCAACAACAACCTCAACATTGAAAAACATCAACAAATTCAACATAAACCTCAACATTTAAAAACGCCAACAAATTCAACAACAACCTCAACATTGAAAAACACCAACAAATTCAACAATAACCTCAACATTGAAAAACAACAACAACCTCAACATTGAATAACACCAACAAATTCAACAAAACCTCAACATTGAAAAACACCAACAAATTCAAACAACAACCTCAACATTGAAAAACAACAACAACCTCAACATTGAAAAACACCAACAAATTCAACAACAACCTCAACATTGAAAAACAACAACAACCTCAACATTGAAAAACACCAACAAATTCAACAACAACCTCAATATTGAAAAACACCAACAAATTCAACAACAACCTCAGCATTGAAAAACAACAAAAACCTCAACATTGAAAAACACCAACAAATTCAACAACAACCTCAGCATTGAAAAACAACAACAACCTCAACATTGAAAAACACCAACAAATTCAACAACAACCTCAAAATTGAAAAACACCAACAAATTCAACAACAACCTCAACATTGAAAAACACCAACAAATTCAACAACAACCTCAACATTGAAAAATAACAACAACCTCAACATTGAAAAACAACAACAACCTCAACATTGAAAAACACCAACAAATTCAACAACAACCTCAACTTTGAAAAACAACAACAACCTCAACATTGAAAAACACCAAGAAATTCAACAACAACTTCAACATTGAAAAACTCCAACAAATTCAACAACAACCTCGAAATTGAAAAACACCAACAAATTCAACAACAACCTCAACATTGAAAAATAACAACAACCTCAACATTGAAAACAACAACAACCTCAACATTGAAAAACACCAACAAATTCAACAACAACCTCAACATTCAAAAACAACAACAACCTCACCATAAAAAACACCAACAAATTCAACAACAACTTCAACATTGAAAAACAGCAACAAATTCAACAACAACCTCGACATTGAAAAACACCATCAAATTCAACAACAACCTCAACATTGAAAAACAACAACAACCTCAACATTGAAAAACTCCAACAAATTCAACAACAACCTCAACATTGAAAAACACCAGCAAATTCAACAACAACCTCAACATTTAAAAACAACAACAACCTCAACATTGAAAAACACCAACAAATTCAACAACAACCTCAACATTGAAAAACAACAACAACCTCAACATCGAAAAACACCACCAAATTCAACAACAACCTCAACATTTAAAAACACCAACAAATTCAACAACAACCTCATCATTATAAAACACCAACAAATTCAACAACAACTTCAACATTGAAAAACACCAACAAATTCAACAACAACCTCGACATTGAAAAACACCAACAAATTCAACAACAACCTCAACATTGAAAAACAACAACAACCTCAACATTGAAAAACACCAACAAATTCAACAACAACCTCAACATTTAAAAACACCAACAAATTCAACAACAACTTCAACATTGAAAAACACCAACAAATTCAACAACATCCTCGACATTGAAAAACACCAACAAATTCAACAACAACCTCAACACTGAAAAACTACAACAACCACAACATTGAAAAACACCAACAAATACAACAACAACCTCAACATTGAAAAACAACAACAACCTCAACATTGAAAAACACCAACAAATTCAACAACAACCTCAACATTGAAAACAACAACAAATTCAGCAACAACCTCAACATTGAAAAACAACAACAACCTCAACATTGAAAAACAACAACAACCTCAACATTGAAAAACACCAACCAATTCAACAACAACCTGAACATTGAAAAACAACAACAACCTCAACATTGAAAAACACCAACAAATTCAACAACAACTTCAACATTGAAAAACACCAACAAATTCAACAACAACCTCGAAATTGAAAAACACCAACAAATTCAACAACAACCTCAACATTGAAAAACAACAACAACCTCAACATTGAAAAACACCAACAAATTCAACAACAACCTCAACATTTAAAAACACCAACAAATTCAACAACAACTTCAACATTGAAAAACACCAACAAATTCAACAACATCCTCGACATTGAAAAACACCAACAAATTCAACAACAACCTCAACACTGAAAAACTACAACAACCACAACATTGAAAAACACCAACAAATACAACAACAACCTCAACATTGAAAAACAACAACAACCTCAACATTGAAAAACACCAACAAATTCAACAACAACCTCAACATTGAAAACAACAACAAATTCAGCAACAACCTCAACATTGAAAAACAACAACAACCTCAACATTGAAAAACAACAACAACCTCAACATTGAAAAACACCAACCAATTCAACAACAACCTGAACATTGAAAAACAACAACAACCTCAACATTGAAAAACACCAACAAATTCAACAACAACTTCAACATTGAAAAACACCAACAAATTCAACAACAACCTCGAAATTGAAAAACACCAACAAATTCAACAACAACCTCAACATTGAAAAACAACAACAACCTCAACATTGAAAAACACCAACAAATTCAACAACAACCTCAACATTGAAAAACAACAACAACCTCAACATTGAAAAACAACAACAACCTCAACATTGAAAAACACCAACCAATTCAACAACAACCTGAACATTGAAAAACAACAACAACCTCAACATTGAAAAACACCAACAAATTCAACAACAACTTCAACATTGAAAAACACCAACAAATTCAACAACAACCTCGAAATTGAAAAACACCAACAAATTCAACAACAACCTCAACATTGAAAAACAACAACAACCTCAACATTGAAAAACACCAACAAATTCAACAACAACCTCAACATTGAAAAACATCAACAAATTCAACATAAACCTCAACATTTAAAAACGCCAACAAATTCAACAACAACCTCAACATTGAAAAACACCAACAAATTCAACAATAACCTCAACATTGAAAAACAACAACAACCTCAACATTGAAAAACACCAACAAATTCAACAAAACCTCAACATTGAAAAACACCAACAAATTCAACAACAACCTCAACATTGAAAAACAACAACTACCTCAACATTGAAAAACACCAACAAATTCAACAACAACCTCAACATTGAAAAACAACAACAACCTCAACATTGAAAAACACCAACAAATTCAACAACAACCTCAATATTGAAAAACACCAACAAATTCAACAACAACCTCAGCATTGAAAAACAACAAAAACCTCAACATTGAAAAACACCAACAAATTCAACAACAACCTCAGCATTGAAAAACAACAACAACCTCAACATTGAAAAACACCAACAAATTCAACAACAACCTCAAAATTGAAAAACACCAACAAATTCAACAACAACCTCAACATTGAAAAACACCAACAAATTCAACAACAACCTCAACATTGAAAAATAACAACAACCTCAACATTGAAAAACAACAAAAAACTCAACATTGAAAAACACCAACAAATTCAACAACAACCTCAACTTTGAAAAACAACAACAACCCCAACATTGAAAAACACCAAGAAATTCAACAACAACTTCAACATTGAAAAACACCAACAAATTCAACAACAACCTCGAAATTGAAAAACACCAACAAATTCAACAACAACCTCAACATTCAAAAACAACAACAACCTCACCATAAAAAACACCAACAAATTCAACAACAACTTCAACATTGAAAAACACCATCAAATTCAACAACAACCTCAACATTGAAAAACAACAACAACCTCAACATTGAAAAACACCAACAAATTCAACAACAACCTCAACATTGAAAAACACCAGCAAATTCAACAACAACCTCAACATTTAAAAACAACAACAACCTCAACATTGAAAAACACCAACAAATTCAACAACAACCTCAACATTGAAAAACAACAACAACCTCAACATCGAAAAACACCAACAAATTCAACAACAACCTCAACATTTAAAAACACCAACAAATTCAACAACAACCTCATCATGATAAAACACCAACAAATTCAACAACAACTTCAACATTGAAAAACACCAACAAATTCAACAACAACCTCGACATTGAAAAACACCAACAAATTCAACAACAACCTCAACATTGAAAAACAACAACAACCTCAACATTGAAAAACACCAACAAATTCAACAACAACCTCAACATTTAAAAACACCAACAAATTCAACAACAACTTCAACATTGAAAAACACCAACAAATTCAACAACATCCTCGACATTGAAAAACACCAACAAATTCAACAACAACCTCAACATTGAAAAACTACAACAACCACAACATTGAAAAACACCAACAAATACAACAACAACCTCAAAATTGAAAAACAACAACAACCTCAACATTGAAAAACAACACCAAATTCAACAACAACCTCAACATTGAAAAACAACAACAACCTCAACATTGAAAAACACCAACAAATTCAACAACAACCTCAACATTGAAAAACATCAACAAATTCAACATAAACCTCAACATTTAAAAACGCCAACAAATTCAACAACAACCTCAACATTGAAAAACACCAACAAATTCAACAATAACCTCAACATTGAAAAACAACAACAACCTCAACATTGAAAAACACCAACAAATTCAACAAAACCTCAACATTGAAAAACACCAACAAATTCAACAACAACCTCAACATTGAAAAACAACAACAACCTCAACATTGAAAAACACCAACAAATTCAACAACAACCTCAACATTGAAAAACAACAACAACCTCAACATTGAAAAACACCAACAAATTCAACAACAACCTCAATATTGAAAAACACCAACAAATTCAACAACAACCTCAGCATTGAAAAACAACAAAAACCTCAACATTGAAAAACACCAACAAATTCAACAACAACCTCAACATTGAAAAACAACAACAACCTCAACATTGAAAAACACCAACAAATTCAACAACAACCTCAAAATTGAAAAACACCAACAAATTCAACAACAACCTCAACATTGAAAAACACCAACAAATTCAACAACAACCTCAACATTGAAAAATAACAACAACCTCAACATTGAAAAACAACAACAAACTCAACATTGAAAAACACCAACAAATTCAACAACAACCTCAACTTTGAAAAACAACAACAACCTCAACATTGAAAAACACCAAGAAATTCAACAACAACTTCAACATTGAAAAACACCAACAAATTCAACAACAACCTCGAAATTGAAAAACACCAACAAATTCAACAACAACCTCAACATTGAAAAATAACAACAACCTCAACATTGAAAACAACAACAACCTCAACATTCAAAAACACCAACAAATTCAACAACAACCTCAACATTCAAAAACAACAACAACCTCACCATAAAAAACACCAACAAGTTCAACAACAACTTCAACATTGAAAAACAGCAACAAATTCAACAACAACCTCGACATTGAAAAACACCATCAAATTCAACAACAACCTCAACATTGAAAAACAACAACAACCTCAACATTGAAAAACACCAACAAATTCAACAACAACCTCAACATTGAAAAACACCAGCAAATACAACAACAACCTCAACATTTAAAAACAACAACAACCTCAACATTGAAAAACACCAACAAATTCAACAACAACCTCAACATTGAAAAACAACAACAACCTCAACATCGAAAAACACCAACAAATTCAACAACAACCTCAACATTTAAAAACACCAACAAATTCAACAACAACCTCATCATGATAAAACACCAACAAATTCAACAACAACTTCAACATTGAAAAACACCAACAAATTCAACAACAACCTCGACATTGAAAAACACCAACAAATTCAACAACAACCTCAACATTGAAAAACAACAACAACCTCAACATTGAAAAACACCAACAAATTCAACAACAACCTCAACATTTAAAAACACCAACAAATTCAACAACAACTTCAACATTGAAAAACACCAACAAATTCAACAACATCCTCGACATTGAAAAACACCAACAAATTCAACAACAACCTCAACATTGAAAAACTACAACAACCACAACATTGAAAAACACCAACAAATACAACAACAACCTCAAAATTGAAAAACAACAACAACCTCAACATTGAAAAACAACAACAAATTCAACAACAACCTCAACATTGAAAAACAACAACAACCTCAACATTGAAAAACACCAACAAATTCAACAACAACCTCAACATTGAAAAACATCAACAAATTCAACATAAACCTCAACATTTAAAAACGCCAACAAATTCAACAACAACCTCAACATTGAAAAACACCAACAAATTCAACAATAACCTCAACATTGAAAAACAACAACAACCTCAACATTGAAAAACACCAACAAATTCAACAAAACCTCAACATTGAAAAACACCAACAAATTCAACAACAACCTCAACATTGAAAAACAACAACAACCTCAACATTGAAAAACACCAACAAATTCAACAACAACCTCAACATTGAAAAACAACAACAACCTCAACATTGAAAAACACCAACAAATTCAACAACAACCTCAATATTGAAAAACACCAACAAATTCAACAACAACCTCAGCATTGAAAAACAACAAAAACCTCAACATTGAAAAACACCAACAAATTCAACAACAACCTCAACATTGAAAAACAACAACAACCTCAACATTGAAAAACACCAACAAATTCAACAACAACCTCAAAATTGAAAAACACCAACAAATTCAACAACAACCTCAACATTGAAAAACACCAACAAATTCAACAACAACCTCAACATTGAAAAATAACAACAACCTCAACATTGAAAAACAACAACAAACTCAACATTGAAAAACACCAACAAATTCAACAACAACCTCAACTTTGAAAAACAACAACAACCTCAACATTGAAAAACACCAAGAAATTCAACAACAACTTCAACATTGAAAAACACCAACAAATTCAACAACAACCTCGAAATTGAAAAACACCAACAAATTCAACAACAACCTCAACATTGAAAAATAACAACAACCTCAACATTGAAAACAACAACAACCTCAACATTCAAAAACACCAACAAATTCAACAACAACCTCAACATTCAAAAACAACAACAACCTCACCATAAAAAACACCAACAAATTCAACAACAACTTCAACATTGAAAAACAGCAACAAATTCAACAACAACCTCGACATTGAAAAACACCATCAAATTCAACAACAACCTCAACATTGAAAAACAACAACAACCTCAACATTGAAAAACACCAACAAATTCAACAACAACCTCAACATTGAAAAACACCAGCAAATTCAACAACAACCTCAACATTTAAAAACAACAACAACCTCAACATTGAAAAACACCAACAAATTCAACAACAACCTCAACATTGAAAAACAACAACAACCTCAACATCGAAAAACACCAACAAATTCAACAACAACCTCAACATTTAAAAACACCAACAAATTCAACAACAACCTCATCATTATAAAACACCAACAAATTCAACAACAACTTCAACATTGAAAAACACCAAAAAATTCAACAACAACCTCAACATTGAAAAACAACAACAACCTCAACATTGAAAAACACCAACAAATTCAACAACAACCTCAAAATTGAAAAACACCAACAAATTCAACAACAACCTCAACATTGAAAAACACCAACAAATTCAACAACAACCTCAACATTGAAAAATAACAACAACCTCAACATTGAAAAACAACAACAAACTCAACATTGAAAAACACCAACAAATTCAACAACAACCTCAACTTTGAAAAACAACAACAACCTCAACATTGAAAAACACCAAGAAATTCAACAACAACTTCAACATTGAAAAACACCAACAAATTCAACAACAACCTCGAAATTGAAAAACACCAACAAATTCAACGACAACCTCAACATTGAAAAATAACAACAACCTCAACATTGAAAACAACAACAACCTCAACATTGAAAAACACCATCAAATTCAACAACAACCTCAACATTCAAAAACAACAACAACCTCACCATAAAAAACACCAACAAATTCAACAACAACTTCAACAATGAAAAACAGCAACAAATTCAACAACAACCTCGACATTGAAAGACACCATCAAATTCAACAACAACCTCAACATTGAAAAACAACAACAACCTCAACATTGAAAAACACCAACAAATTCAACAACAACCTCAACATTGAAAAACACCAGCAAATTCAACAACAACCTCAACATTTAAAAACAACAACAACCTCAACATTGAAAAACACCAACAAATTCAACAACAACCTCAACATTGAAAAACAACAACAACCTCAACATCGAAAAACACCAACAAATTCAACAACAACCTCAACATTAAAAACACCAACAAATTCAACAACAACCTCATCATTATAAAACACCAACAAATTCAACAACAACTTCAACATTGAAAAACACCAACAATTTCAACAACAACCTCGACATTGAAAAACACCAACAAATTCAACAACAACCTCAACATTGAAAAACAACAACAACATCAACATTGAAAAACACCAACAAATTCAACAACAACCTCAACATTTAAAAACACCAACAAATTCAACAACAACCTCAACATTGAAAAACAACAACAACCTCAACATTGAAAAACACCAACAAATTCAACAACAACCTCAACATTGAAAAACATCAACAAATTCAACATAAACCTCAACATTTAAAAACGCCAACAAATTCAACAACAACCTCAACATTGAAAAACACCAACAAATTCAACAATAACCTCAACATTGAAAAACAACAACAACCTCAACATTGAAAAACACCAACAAATTCAACAAAACCTCAACATTGAAAAACACCAACAAATTCAACAACAACCTCAACATTGAAAAACAACAACAACCTCAACATTGAAAAACACCAACAAATTCAACAACAACCTCAACATTGAAAAACAACAACAACCTCAACATTGAAAAACACCAACAAATTCAACAACAACCTCAATATTGAAAAACACCAACAAATTCAACAACAACCTCAGCATTGAAAAACAACAAAAACCTCAACATTGAAAAACACCAACAAATTCAACAACAACCTCAACATTGAAAAACAACAACAACCTCAACATTGAAAAACACCAACAAATTCAACAACAACCTCAAAATTGAAAAACACCAACAAATTCAACAACAACCTCAACATTGAAAAACACCAACAAATTCAACAACAACCTCAACATTGAAAAATAACAACAACCTCAACATTGAAAAACAACAACAAACTCAACATTGAAAAACACCAACAAATTCAACAACAACCTCAACTTTGAAAAACAACAACAACCTCAACATTGAAAAACACCAAGAAATTCAACAACAACTTCAACATTGAAAAACACCAACAAATTCAACAACAACCTCGAAATTGAAAAAACACCAACAAATTCAACAACAACCTCAACATTGAAAAATAACAACAACCTCAACATTGAAAACAACAACAACCTCAACATTCAAAAACACCAACAAATTCAACAACAACCTCAACATTCAAAAACAACAACAACCTCACCATAAAAAACACCAACAAATTCAACAACAACTTCAACATTGAAAAACAGCAACAAATTCAACAACAACCTCGACATTGAAAAACACCATCAAATTCAACAACAACCTCAACATTGAAAAACAACAACAACCTCAACATTGAAAAACACCAACAAATTCAACAACAACCTCAACATTGAAAAACACCAGCAAATTCAACAACAACCTCAACATTTAAAAACAACAACAACCTCAACATTGAAAAACACCAACAAATTCAACAACAACCTCAACATTGAAAAACAACAACAACCTCAACATCGAAAAACACCAACAAATTCAACAACAACCTCAACATTTAAAAACACCAACAAATTCAACAACAACCTCATCATTATAAAACACCAACAAATTCAACAACAACTTCAACATTGAAAAACACCAAAAAATTCAACAACAACCTCAACATTGAAAAACAACAACAACCTCAACATTGAAAAACACCAACAAATTCAACAACAACCTCAAAATTGAAAAACACCAACAAATTCAACAACAACCTCAACATTGAAAAACACCAACAAATTCAACAACAACCTCAACATTGAAAAATAACAACAACCTCAACATTGAAAAACAACAACAAACTCAACATTGAAAAACACCAACAAATTCAACAACAACCTCAACTTTGAAAAACAACAACAACCTCAACATTGAAAAACACCAAGAAATTCAACAACAACTTCAACATTGAAAAACACCAACAAATTCAACAACAACCTCGAAATTGAAAAACACCAACAAATTCAACGACAACCTCAACATTGAAAAATAACAACAACCTCAACATTGAAAACAACAACAACCTCAACATTGAAAAACACCATCAAATTCAACAACAACCTCAACATTCAAAAACAACAACAACCTCACCATAAAAAACACCAACAAATTCAACAACAACTTCAACAATGAAAAACAGCAACAAATTCAACAACAACCTCGACATTGAAAAACACCATCAAATTCAACAACAACCTCAACATTGAAAAACAACAACAACCTCAACATTGAAAAACACCAACAAATTCAACAACAACCTCAACATTGAAAAACACCAGCAAATTCAACAACAACCTCAACATTTAAAAACAACAACAACCTCAACATTGAAAAACACCAACAAATTCAACAACAACCTCAACATTGAAAAACAACAACAACCTCAACATCGAAAAACACCAACAAATTCAACAACAACCTCAACATTTAAAAACACCAACAAATTCAACAACAACCTCATCATTATAAAACACCAACAAATTCAACAACAACTTCAACATTGAAAAACACCAACAATTTCAACAACAACCTCGACATTGAAAAACACCAACAAATTCAACAACAACCTCAACATTGAAAAACAACAACAACATCAACATTGAAAAACACCAACAAATTCAACAACAACCTCAACATTTAAAAACACCAACAAATTCAACAACAACTTCAACATTGAAAAACACCAACAAATTCAACAACATCCTCGACATTGAAAAACACCAACAAATTCAACAACAACCTCAACATTGAAAAACTACAACAACCACAACATTGAAAAACACCAACAAATACAACAACAACCTCAAAATTGAAAAACAACAACAACCTCAACATTGAAAAACACCAACAAATTCAACAACAACCTCAACATTGAAAAACAACAACAACCTCAACATTGAAAAACACCAACAAATTCAACAACAACCTCAACATTGAAAAACATCAACAAATTCAACATAAACCTCAACATTTAAAAACGCCAACAAATTCAACAACAACCTCAACATTGAAAAACACCAGCAAATTCAACAATAACCTCAACATTGAAAAACAACAACAACCTCAACATTGAATAACACCAACAAATTCAACAAAACCTCAACATTGAAAAACACCAACAAATTCAACAACAACCTGAACATTGAAAAACAACAACAACCTCGAAATTGAAAAACACCAACAAATTCAACAACAACCTCAACATTGAAAAACAACAACAACCTCAACATTGAAAAACACCAACAAATTCAACAACAACCTCAACATTGAAAAACATCAACAAATTCAACATAAACCTCAACATTTAAAAACGCCAACAAATTCAACAACAACCTCAACATTGAAAAGCACCAACAAATTCAACAATAACCTCAACATTGAAAAACAACAACAACCTCAACATTGAAAAACACCAACAAATTCAACAAAACCTCAACATTGAAAAACACCAACAAATTCAACAACAACCTCAACATTGAAAAACAACAACAACCTCAACATTGAAAAACACCAACAAATTCAACAACAACCTCAACATTGAAAAACAACAACAACCTCAACATTGAAAAACACCAACAAATTCAACAACAACCTCAATATTGAAAAACACCAACAAATTCAACAACAACCTCAGCATTGAAAAACAACAAAAACCTCAACATTGAAAAACACCAACAAATTCAACAACAACCTCAACATTGAAAAACAACAACAACCTCAACATTGAAAAACACCAACAAATTCAACAACAACCTCAAAATTGAAAAACACCAACAAATTCAACAACAACCTCAACATTGAAAAACACCAACAAATTCAACAACAACCTCAACATTGAAAAATAACAACAACCTCAACATTGAAAAACAACAACAAACTCAACATTGAAAAACACCAACAAATTCAACAACAACCTCAACTTTGAAAAACAACAACAACCTCAACATTGAAAAACACCAAGAAATTGAACAACAACTTCAACATTGAAAAACACCAACAAATTCAACAACAACCTCGAAATTGAAAAACACCAACAAATTCAACAACAACCTCAACATTGAAAAATAACAAAAACCTCAACATTGAAAACAACAACAACCTCAACATTCAAAAACACCAACAAATTCAACAACAACCTCAACATTCAAAAACAACAACAACCTCACCATAAAAAACACCAACAAATTCAACAACAACTTCAACATTGAAAAACAGCAACAAATTCAACAACAACCTCGACATTGAAAAACACCATCAAATTCAACAACAACCTCAACATTGAAAAACAACAACAACCTCAACATTGAAAAACACCAACAAATTCAACAACAACCTCAACATTGAAAAACACCAGCAAATTCAACAGCAACCTCAACATTGAAAAACAACAACAACCTCAACATTGAAAAACACCAACAAATTCAACAACAACCTCAACATTGAAAAACAACAACAACCTCAACATCGAAAAACACCAACAAATTCAACAACAACCTCAACATTTAAAAACACCAACAAATTCAACAACAACCTCATCATTATAAAACACCAACAAATTCAACAACAACTTCAACATTGAAAAACACCAACAAATTCAACAACAACCTCAACATTGAAAAACAACAACAACCTCAACATTGAAAAACACCAACAAATTCAACAACAACCTCAACATTGAAAAACACCAACAAATTCAACAACAACCTCAACATTGAAAAACACCAACAAATTCAACAACAACCTCAACATTGAAAAATAACAACAACCTCAACATTGAAAAACAACAACAAACTCAACATTGAAAAACACCAACAAATTCAACAACAACCTCAACTTTGAAAAACAACAACAACCTCAACATTGAAAAACACCAAGAAATTTAACAACAACTTCAACATTGAAAAACACCAACAAATTCAACAACAACCTCGAAATTGAAAAACACCAACAAATTCAACGACAACCTCAACATTGAAAAATAACAACAACCTCAACATTGAAAACAACAACAACCTCAACATTGAAAAACACCATCAAATTCAACAACAACCTCAACATTCAAAAACAACAACAACCTCACCATAAAAAACACCAACAAATTCAACAACAACTTCAACATTGAAAAACAGCAACAAATTCAACAACAACCTCGACATTGAAAAACACCATCAAATTCAACAACAACCTCAACATTGAAAAACAACAACAACCTCAACATTGAAAAACACCAACAAATTCAACAACAACCTCAACATTGAAAAACACCAGCAAATTAAACAACAACCTCAACATTTAAAAACAACAACAACCTCAACATTGAAAAACACCAACAAATTCAACAACAACCTCAACATTGAAAAACAACAACAACCTCAACATCGAAAAACACCAACAAATTCAACAACAACCTCAACATTTAAAAACACCAACAAATTCAACAACAACCTCATCATTATAAAACACCAACAAATTCAACAACAACTTCAACATTGAAAAACACCAACAAATTCAACAACAACCTCGACATTGAAAAACACCAACAAATTCAACAACAACCTCAACATTGAAAAACAACAACAACATCAACATTGAAAAACACCAACAAATTCAACAACAACCTCAACATTTAAAAACACCAACAAATTCAACAACAACTTCAACATTGAAAAACACCAACAAATTCAACAACATCCTCGACATTGAAAAACACCAACAAATTCAACAACAACCTCAACATTGAAAAACTACAACAACCACAACATTGAAAAACACCAACAAATACAACAACAACCTCAAAATTGAAAAACAAAAACAACCTCAACATTGAAAAACACCAACAAATTCAACAACAACCTCAACATTGAAAAACAACAACAACCTCAACATTGAAAAACACCAACAAATTCAACAACAACCTCAACATTGAAAAACATCAACAAATTCAACATAAACCTCAACATTTAAAAACGCCAACAAATTCAACAACAACCTCAACATTGAAAAACACCAACAAATTCAACAATAACCTCAACATTGAAAAACAACAACAACCTCAACATTGAATAACACCAACAAATTCAACAAAACCTCAACATTGAAAAACACCAACAAATTCAACAACAACCTCAACATTGAAAAACAACAACAACCTCAACATTGAAAAACACCAACAAATTCAACAACAACCTCAACATTGAAAAACAACAACAACCTCAACATTGAAAAACACCAACAAATTCAACAACAACCTCAATATTGAAAAACACCAACAAATTCAACAACAACCTCAGCATTGAAAAACAACAAAAACCTCAACATTGAAAAACACCAACAAATTCAACAACAACCTCAGCATTGAAAAACAACAACAACCTCAACATTGAAAAACACCAACAAATTCAACAACAACCTCAAAATTGAAAAACACCAACAAATTCAACAACAACCTCAACATTGAAAAACACCAACAAATTCAACAACAACCTCAACATTGAAAAATAACAACAACCTCAACATTGAAAAACAACAACAACCTCAACATTGAAAAACACCAACAAATTCAACAACAACCTCAACTTTGAAAAACAACAACAACCTCAACATTGAAAAACACCAAGAAATTCAACAACAACTTCAACATTGAAAAACTCCAACAAATTCAACAACAACCTCGAAATTGAAAAACACCAACAAATTCAACAACAACCTCAACATTGAAAAATAACAACAACCTCAACATTGAAAACAACAACAACCTCAACATTGAATAACACCAACAAATTCAACAACAACCTCAACATTCAAAAACAACAACAACCTCACCATAAAAAACACCAACAAATTCAACAACAACTTCAACATTGAAAAACAGCAACAAATTCAACAACAACCTCGACATTGAAAAACACCATCAAATTCAACAACAACCTCAACATTGAAAAACAACAACAACCTCAACATTGAAAAACTCCAACAAATTCAACAACAACCTCAACATTGAAAAACACCAGCAAATTCAACAACAACCTCAACATTTAAAAACAACAACAACCTCAACATTGAAAAACACCAACAAATTCAACAACAACCTCAACATTGAAAAACAACAACAACCTCAACATCGAAAAACACCAACAAATTCAACAACAACCTCAACATTTAAAAACACCAACAAATTCAACAACAACCTCATCATTATAAAACACCAACAAATTCAACAACAACTTCAACATTGAAAAACACCAACAAATTCAACAACAACCTCGACATTGAAAAACACCAACAAATTCAACAACAACCTCAACATTGAAAAACAACAACAACCTCAACATTGAAAAACACCAACAAATTCAACAACAACCTCAACATTTAAAAACACCAACAAATTCAACAACAACTTCAACATTGAAAAACACCAACAATTTCAACAACATCCTCGACATTGAAAAACACCAACAAATTCAACAACAACCTCAACACTGAAAAACTACAACAACCACAACATTGAAAAACACCAACAAATACAACAACAACCTCAACATTGAAAAACAACAACAACCTCAACATTGAAAAACACCAACAAATTCAACAACAACCTCAACATTGAAAACAACAACAAATTCAGCAACAACCTCAACATTGAAAAACAACAACAACCTCAACATTGAAAAACAACAACAACCTCAACATTGAAAAACACCAACCAATTCAACAACAACCTGAACATTGAAAAACAACAACAACCTCAACATTGAAAAACACCAACAAATTCAACAACAACTTCAACATTGAAAAACACCAACAAATTCAACAACAACCTCAACATTGAAAAACACCAACAAATTCAACAACAACCTCAACATTGAAAAACAACAACAACCTCAACATTGAAAAACACCAACAAATTCAACAACAACCTCAACATTGAAAAACACCAGCAAATTCAACAGCAACCTCAACATTGAAAAACAACAACAACCTCAACATTGAAAAACACCAACAAATTCAACAACAACCTCAACATTGAAAAACAACAACAACCTCAACATCGAAAAACACCAACAAATTCAACAACAACCTCAACATTTAAAAACACCAACAAATTCAACAACAACCTCATCATTATAAAACACCAACAAATTCAACAACAACTTCAACATTGAAAAACACCAACAAATTCAACAACAACCTCAACATTGAAAAACAACAACAACCTCAACATTGAAAAACACCAACAAATTCAACAACAACCTCAACATTCAAAAACAACAACAACCTCACCATAAAAAACACCAACAAATTCAACAACAACTTCAACATTGAAAAACAGCAACAAATTCAACAACAACCTCGACATTGAAAAACACCATCAAATTCAACAACAACCTCAACATTGAAAAACAACAACAACCTCAACATTGAAAAACTCCAACAAATTCAACAACAACCTCAACATTGAAAAACACCAGCAAATTCAACAACAACCTCAACATTTAAAAACAACAACAACCTCAACATTGAAAAACACCAACAAATTCAACAACAACCTCAACATTGAAAAACAACAACAACCTCAACATCGAAAAACACCAACAAATTCAACAACAACCTCAACATTTAAAAACACCAACAAATTCAACAACAACCTCATCATTATAAAACACCAACAAATTCAACAACAACTTCAACATTGAAAAACACCAACAAATTCAACAACAACCTCGACATTGAAAAACACCAACAAATTCAACAACAACCTCAACATTGAAAAACAACAACAACCTCAACATTGAAAAACACCAACAAATTCAACAACAACCTCAACATTTAAAAACACCAACAAATTCAACAACAACTTCAACATTGAAAAACACCAACAAATTCAACAACATCCTCGACATTGAAAAACACCAACAAATTCAACAACAACCTCAACACTGAAAAACTACAACAACCACAACATTGAAAAACACGAACAAATACAACAACAACCTCAACATTGAAAAACAACAACAACCTCAACATTGAAAAACACCAACAAATTCAACAACAACCTCAACATTGAAAACAACAACAAATTCAGCAACAACCTCAACATTGAAAAACAACAACAACCTCAACATTGAAAAACAACAACAACCTCAACATTGAAAAACACCAACCAATTCAACAACAACCTGAACATTGAAAAACAACAACAACCTCAACATTGAAAAACACCAACAAATTCAACAACAACTTCAACATTGAAAAACACCAACAAATTCAACAACAACCTCGAAATTGAAAAACACCAACAAATTCAACAACAACCTCAACATTGAAAAACAACAACAACCTCAACATTGAAAAACACCAACAAATTCAACAACAACCTCAACATTGAAAAACAACAACAACCTCAACATTGAAAAACAACAACAACCTCAACATTGAAAAACACCAACAAATTCAACAACAACCTCAACTTTGAAAAACAACAACAACCTCAACATTGAAAAACACCAAGAAATTCAACAACAACTTCAACATTGAAAAACTCCAACAAATTCAACAACAACCTCGAAATTGAAAAACACCAACAAATTCAACAACAACCTCAACATTGAAAAATAACAACAACCTCAACATTGAAAACAACAACAACCTCAACATTGAATAACACCAACAAATTCAACAACAACCTCAACATTCAAAAACAACAACAACCTCACCATAAAAAACACCAACAAATTCAACAACAACTTCAACATTGAAAAACAGCAACAAATTCAACAACAACCTCGACATTGAAAAACACCATCAAATTCAACAACAACCTCAACATTGAAAAACAACAACAACCTCAACATTGAAAAACTCCAACAAATTCAACAACAACCTCAACATTGAAAAACACCAGCAAATTCAACAACAACCTCAACATTTAAAAACAACAACAACCTCAACATTGAAAAACACCAACAAATTCAACAACAACCTCAACATTGAAAAACAACAACAACCTCAACATCGAAAAACACCAACAAATTCAACAACAACCTCAACATTTAAAAACACCAACAAATTCAACAACAACCTCATCATTATAAAACACCAACAAATTCAACAACAACTTCAACATTGAAAAACACCAACAAATTCAACAACAACCTCGACATTGAAAAACACCAACAAATTCAACAACAACCTCAACATTGAAAAACAACAACAACCTCAACATTGAAAAACACCAACAAATTCAACAACAACCTCAACATTTAAAAACACCAACAAATTCAACAACAACTTCAACATTGAAAAACACCAACAATTTCAACAACATCCTCGACATTGAAAAACACCAACAAATTCAACAACAACCTCAACACTGAAAAACTACAACAACCACAACATTGAAAAACACCAACAAATACAACAACAACCTCAACATTGAAAAACAACAACAACCTCAACATTGAAAAACACCAACAAATTCAACAACAACCTCAACATTGAAAACAACAACAAATTCAGCAACAACCTCAACATTGAAAAACAACAACAACCTCAACATTGAAAAACAACAACAACCTCAACATTGAAAAACACCAACCAATTCAACAACAACCTGAACATTGAAAAACAACAACAACCTCAACATTGAAAAACACCAACAAATTCAACAACAACTTCAACATTGAAAAACACCAACAAATTCAACAACAACCTCAACATTGAAAAACACCAACAAATTCAACAACAACCTCAACATTGAAAAACAACAACAACCTCAACATTGAAAAACACCAACAAATTCAACAACAACCTCAACATTGAAAAACACCAGCAAATTCAACAGCAACCTCAACATTGAAAAACAACAACAACCTCAACATTGAAAAACACCAACAAATTCAACAACAACCTCAACATTGAAAAACAACAACAACCTCAACATCGAAAAACACCAACAAATTCAACAACAACCTCAACATTTAAAAACACCAACAAATTCAACAACAACCTCATCATTATAAAACACCAACAAATTCAACAACAACTTCAACATTGAAAAACACCAACAAATTCAACAACAACCTCAACATTGAAAAACAACAACAACCTCAACATTGAAAAACACCAACAAATTCAACAACAACCTCAACATTCAAAAACAACAACAACCTCACCATAAAAAACACCAACAAATTCAACAACAACTTCAACATTGAAAAACAGCAACAAATTCAACAACAACCTCGACATTGAAAAACACCATCAAATTCAACAACAACCTCAACATTGAAAAACAACAACAACCTCAACATTGAAAAACTCCAACAAATTCAACAACAACCTCAACATTGAAAAACACCAGCAAATTCAACAACAACCTCAACATTTAAAAACAACAACAACCTCAACATTGAAAAACACCAACAAATTCAACAACAACCTCAACATTGAAAAACAACAACAACCTCAACATCGAAAAACACCAACAAATTCAACAACAACCTCAACATTTAAAAACACCAACAAATTCAACAACAACCTCATCATTATAAAACACCAACAAATTCAACAACAACTTCAACATTGAAAAACACCAACAAATTCAACAACAACCTCGACATTGAAAAACACCAACAAATTCAACAACAACCTCAACATTGAAAAACAACAACAACCTCAACATTGAAAAACACCAACAAATTCAACAACAACCTCAACATTTAAAAACACCAACAAATTCAACAACAACTTCAACATTGAAAAACACCAACAAATTCAACAACATCCTCGACATTGAAAAACACCAACAAATTCAACAACAACCTCAACACTGAAAAACTACAACAACCACAACATTGAAAAACACGAACAAATACAACAACAACCTCAACATTGAAAAACAACAACAACCTCAACATTGAAAAACACCAACAAATTCAACAACAACCTCAACATTGAAAACAACAACAAATTCAGCAACAACCTCAACATTGAAAAACAACAACAACCTCAACATTGAAAAACAACAACAACCTCAACATTGAAAAACACCAACCAATTCAACAACAACCTGAACATTGAAAAACAACAACAACCTCAACATTGAAAAACACCAACAAATTCAACAACAACTTCAACATTGAAAAACACCAACAAATTCAACAACAACCTCGAAATTGAAAAACACCAACAAATTCAACAACAACCTCAACATTGAAAAACAACAACAACCTCAACATTGAAAAACACCAACAAATTCAACAACAACCTCAACATTGAAAAACAACAACAACCTCAACATTGAAAAACAACAACAACCTCAACATTGAAAAACACCAACCAATTCAACAACAACCTGAACATTGAAAAACAACAACAACCTCAACATTGAAAAACACCAACAAATTCAACAACAACTTCAACATTGAAAAACACCAACAAATTCAACAACAACCTCGAAATTGAAAAACACCAACAAATTCAACAACAACCTCAACATTGAAAAACAACAACAACCTCAACATTGAAAAACACCAACAAATTCAACAACAACCTCAACATTGAAAAACACCAACAAATTCAACAACAACCTCAACATTGAAAAATAACAACAACCTCAACATTGAAAAACAACAACAAACTCAACATTGAAAAACACCAACAAATTCAACAACAACCTCAACTTTGAAAAACAACAACAACCTCAACATTGAAAAACACCAAGAAATTCAACAACAACTTCAACATTGAAAAACACCAACAAATTCAACAACAACCTCGAAATTGAAAAACACCAACAAATTCAACGACAACCTCAACATTGAAAAATAACAACAACCTCAACATTGAAAACAACAACAACCTCAACATTGAAAAACACGATCAAATTCAACAACAACCTCAACATTCAAAAACAACAACAACCTCACCATAAAAAACACCAACAAATTCAACAACAACTTCAACAATGAAAAACAGCAACAAATTCAACAACAACCTCGACATTGAAAGACACCATCAAATTCAACAACAACCTCAACATTGAAAAACAACAACTACCTCAACATTGAAAAACACCAACAAATTCAACAACAACCTCAACATTGAAAAACACCAGCAAATTCAACAACAACCTCAACATTTAAAAACAACAACAACCTCAACATTGAAAAACACCAACAAATTCAACAACAACCTCAACATTGAAAAACAACAACAACCTCAACATCGAAAAACACCAACAAATTCAACAACAACCTCAACATTAAAAACACCAACAAATTCAACAACAACCTCATCATTATAAAACACCAACAAATTCAACAACAACTTCAACATTGAAAAACACCAACAATTTCAACAACAACCTCGACATTGAAAAACACCAACAAATTCAACAACAACCTCAACATTGAAAAACAACAACAACATCAACATTGAAAAACACCAACAAATTCAACAACAACCTCAACATTTAAAAACACCAACAAATTCAACAACAACCTCAACATTGAAAAACAACAACAACCTCAACATTGAAAAACACCAACAAATTCAACAACAACCTCAACATTGAAAAACATCAACAAATTCAACATAAACCTCAACATTTAAAAACGCCAACAAATTAAACAACAACCTCAACATTGAAAAACACCAACAAATTCAACAATAACCTCAACATTGAAAAACAACAACAACCTCAACATTGAAAAACACCAACAAATTCAACAAAACCTCAACATTGAAAAACACCAACAAATTCAACAACAACCTCAACATTGAAAAACAACAACAACCTCAACATTGAAAAACACCAACAAATTCAACAACAACCTCAACATTGAAAAACAACAACAACCTCAACATTGAAAAACACCAACAAATTCAACAACAACCTCAATATTGAAAAACACCAACAAATTCAACAACAACCTCAGCATTGAAAAACAACAAAAACCTCAACATTGAAAAACACCAACAAATTCAACAACAACCTCAACATTGAAAAACAACAACAACCTCAACATTGAAAAACACCAACAAATTCAACAACAACCTCAAAATTGAAAAACACCAACAAATTCAACAACAACCTCAACATTGAAAAACACCAACAAATTCAACAACAACCTCAACATTGAAAAATAACAACAACCTCAACATTGAAAAACAACAACAAACTCAACATTGAAAAACACCAACAAATTCAACAACAACCTCAACTTTGAAAAACAACAACAACCTCAACATTGAAAAACACCAAGAAATTCAACAACAACTTCAACATTGAAAAACACCAACAAATTCAACAACAACCTCGAAATTGAAAAACACCAACAAATTCAACAACAACCTCAACATTGAAAAATAACAACAACCTCAACATTGAAAACAACAACAACCTCAACATTCAAAAACACCAACAAATTCAACAACAACCTCAACATTCAAAAACAACAACAACCTCACCATAAAAAACACCAACAAATTCAACAACAACTTCAACATTGAAAAACAGCAACAAATTCAACAACAACCTCGACATTGAAAAACACCATCAAATTCAACAACAACCTCAACATTGAAAAACAACAACAACCTCAACATTGAAAAACACCAACAAATTCAACAACAACCTCAACATTGAAAAACACCAGCAAATTCAACAACAACCTCAACATTTAAAAACAACAACAACCTCAACATTGAAAAACACCAACAAATTCAACAACAACCTCAACATTGAAAAACAACAACAACCTCAACATCGAAAAACACCAACAAATTCAACAACAACCTCAACATTTAAAAACACCAACAAATTCAACAACAACCTCATCATTATAAAACACCAACAAATTCAACAACAACTTCAACATTGAAAAACACCAAAAAATTCAACAACAACCTCAACATTGAAAAACAACAACAACCTCAACATTGAAAAACACCAACAAATTCAACAACAACCTCAAAATTGAAAAACACCAACAAATTCAACAACAACCTCAACATTGAAAAACACCAACAAATTCAACAACAACCTCAACATTGAAAAATAACAACAACCTCAACATTGAAAAACAACAACAAACTCAACATTGAAAAACACCAACAAATTCAACAACAACCTCAACTTTGAAAAACAACAACAACCTCAACATTGAAAAACACCAAGAAATTCAACAACAACTTCAACATTGAAAAACACCAACAAATTCAACAACAACCTCGAAATTGAAAAACACCAACAAATTCAACGACAACCTCAACATTGAAAAATAACAACAACCTCAACATTGAAAACAACAACAACCTCAACATTGAAAAACACCATCAAATTCAACAACAACCTCAACATTCAAAAACAACAACAACCTCACCATAAAAAACACCAACAAATTCAACAACAACTTCAACAATGAAAAACAGCAACAAATTCAACAACAACCTCGACATTGAAAAACACCATCAAATTCAACAACAACCTCAACATTGAAAAACAACAACAACCTCAACATTGAAAAACACCAACAAATTCAACAACAACCTCAACATTGAAAAACACCAGCAAATTCAACAACAACCTCAACATTTAAAAACAACAACAACCTCAACATTGAAAAACACCAACAAATTCAACAACAACCTCAACATTGAAAAACAACAACAACCTCAACATCGAAAAACACCAACAAATTCAACAACAACCTCAACATTTAAAAACACCAACAAATTCAACAACAACCTCATCATTATAAAACACCAACAAATTCAACAACAACTTCAACATTGAAAAACACCAACAATTTCAACAACAACCTCGACATTGAAAAACACCAACAAATTCAACAACAACCTCAACATTGAAAAACAACAACAACATCAACATTGAAAAACACCAACAAATTCAACAACAACCTCAACATTTAAAAACACCAACAAATTCAACAACAACTTCAACATTGAAAAACACCAACAAATTCAACAACATCCTCGACATTGAAAAACACCAACAAATTCAACAACAACCTCAACATTGAAAAACTACAACAACCACAACATTGAAAAACACCAACAATTACAACAACAACCTCAAAATTGAAAAACAACAACAACCTCAACATTGAATAACACCAACAAATTCAACAAAACATCAACATTGAAAAACACCAACAAATTCAACAACAACCTGAACATTGAAAAACAACAACAACCTCGAAATTGAAAAACACCAACAAATTCAACAACAACCTCAACATTGAAAAACAACAACAACCTCAACATTGAAAAACACCAACAAATTCAACAACAACCTCAACATTGAAAAACATCAACAAATTCAACATAAACCTCAACATTTAAAAACGCCAACAAATTCAACAACAACCTCAACATTGAAAAACACCAACAAATTCAACAATAACCTCAACATTGAAAAACAACAACAACCTCAACATTGAAAAACACCAACAAATTCAACAAAACCTCAACATTGAAAAACACCAACAAATTCAACAACAACCTCAACATTGAAAAACAACAACAACCTCAACATTGAAAAACACCAACAAATTCAACAACAACCTCAACATTGAAAAACAACAACAACCTCAACATTGAAAAACACCAACAAATTCAACAACAACCTCAATATTGAAAAACACCAACAAATTCAACAACAACCTCAGCATTGAAAAACAACAAAAACCTCAACATTGAAAAACACCAACAAATTCAACAACAACCTCAACATTGAAAAACAACAACAACCTCAACATTGAAAAACACCAACAAATTCAACAACAACCTCAAAATTGAAAAACACCAACAAATTCAACAACAACCTCAACATTGAAAAACACCAACAAATTCAACAACAACCTCAACATTGAAAAATAACAACAACCTCAACTTTGAAAAACAACAACAAACTCAACATTGAAAAACACCAACAAATTCAACAACAACCTCAACTTTGAAAAACAACAACAACCTCAACATTGAAAAACACCAAGAAATTGAACAACAACTTCAACATTGAAAAACACCAACAAATTCAACAACAACCTCGAAATTGAAAAACACCAACAAATTCAACAACAACCTCAACATTGAAAAATAACAAAAACCTCAACATTGAAAACAACAACAACCTCAACATTCAAAAACACCAACAAATTCAACAACAACCTCAACATTCAAAAACAACAACAACCTCACCATAAAAAACACCAACAAATTCAACAACAACTTCAACATTGAAAAACAGCAACAAATTCAACAACAACCTCGACATTGAAAAACACCATCAAATTCAACAACAACCTCAACATTGAAAAACAACAACAACCTCAACATTGAAAAACACCAACAAATTCAACAACAACCTCAACATTGAAAAACACCAGCAAATTCAACAGCAACCTCAACATTGAAAAACAACAACAACCTCAACATTGAAAAACACCAACAAATTCAACAACAACCTCAACATTGAAAAACAACAACAACCTCAACATCGAAAAACACCAACAAATTCAACAACAACCTCAACATTTAAAAACACCAACAAATTCAACAACAACCTCATCATTATAAAACACCAACAAATTCAACAACAACTTCAACATTGAAAAACACCAACAAATTCAACAACAACCTCAACATTGAAAAACAACAACAACCTCAACATTGAAAAACACCAACAAATTCAACAACAACCTCAACATTGAAAAACACCAACAAATTCAACAACAACCTCAACATTGAAAAACACCAACAAATTCAACAACAACCTCAACATTGAAAAATAACAACAACCTCAACATTGAAAAACAACAACAAACTCAACATTGAAAAACACCAACAAATTCAACAACAACCTCAACTTTGAAAAACAACAACAACCTCAACATTGAAAAACACCAAGAAATTCAACAACAACTTCAACATTGAAAAACACCAACAAATTCAACAACAACCTCGAAATTGAAAAACACCAACAAATTCAACGACAACCTCAACATTGAAAAATAACAACAACCTCAACATTGAAAACAACAACAACCTCAACATTGAAAAACACCATCAAATTCAACAACAACCTCAACATTCAAAAACAACAACAACCTCACCATAAAAAACACCAACAAATTCAACAACAACTTCAACATTGAAAAACAGCAACAAATTCAACAACAACCTCGACATTGAAAAACACCATCAAATTCAACAACAACCTCAACATTGAAAAACAACAACAACCTCAACATTGAAAAACACCAACAAATTCAACAACAACCTCAACATTGAAAAACACCAGCAAATTAAACAACAACCTCAACATTTAAAAACAACAACAACCTCAACATTGAAAAACACCAACAAATTCAACAACAACCTCAACATTGAAAAACAACAACAACCTCAACATCGAAAAACACCAACAAATTCAACAACAACCTCAACATTTAAAAACACCAACAAATTCAACAACAACCTCATCATTATAAAACACCAACAAATTCAACAACAACTTCAACATTGAAAAACACCAACAAATTCAACAACAACCTCGACATTGAAAAACACCAACAAATTCAACAACAACCTCAACATTGAAAAACAACAACAACATCAACATTGAAAAACACCAACAAATTCAACAACAACCTCAACATTTAAAAACACCAACAAATTCAACAACAACTTCAACATTGAAAAACACCAACAAATTCAACAACATCCTCGACATTGAAAAACACCAACAAATTCAACAACAACCTCAACATTGAAAAACTACAACAACCACAACATTGAAAAACACCAACAAATACAACAACAACCTCAAAATTGAAAAACAAAAACAACCTCAACATTGAAAAACACCAACAAATTCAACAACAACCTCAACATTGAAAAACAACAACAACCTCAACATTGAAAAACACCAACAAATTCAACAACAACCTCAACATTGAAAAACATCAACAAATTCAACATAAACCTCAACATTTAAAAACGCCAACAAATTCAACAACAACCTCAACATTGAAAAACACCAACAAATTCAACAATAACCTCAACATTGAAAAACAACAACAACCTCAACATTGAATAACACCAACAAATTCAACAAAACCTCAACATTGAAAAACACCAACAAATTCAACAACAACCTCAACATTGAAAAACAACAACAACCTCAACATTGAAAAACACCAACAAATTCAACAACAACCTCAACATTGAAAAACAACAACAACCTCAACATTGAAAAACACCAACAAATTCAACAACAACCTCAATATTGAAAAACACCAACAAATTCAACAACAACCTCAGCATTGAAAAACAACAAAAACCTCAACATTGAAAAACACCAACAAATTCAACAACAACCTCAGCATTGAAAAACAACAACAACCTCAACATTGAAAAACACCAACAAATTCAACAACAACCTCAAAATTGAAAAACACCAACAAATTCAACAACAACCTCAACATTGAAAAACACCAACAAATTCAACAACAACCTCAACATTGAAAAATAACAACAACCTCATCATTGAAAAACAACAACAACCTCAACATTGAAAAACACCAACAAATTCAACAACAACCTCAACTTTGAAAAACAACAACAACCTCAACATTGAAAAACACCAAGAAATTCAACAACAACTTCAACATTGAAAAACTCCAACAAATTCAACAACAACCTCGAAATTGAAAAACACCAACAAATTCAACAACAACCTCAACATTGAAAAATAACAACAACCTCAACATTGAAAACAACAACAACCTCAACATTGAATAACACCAACAAATTCAACAACAACCTCAACATTCAAAAACAACAACAACCTCACCATAAAAAACACCAACAAATTCAACAACAACTTCAACATTGAAAAACAGCAACAAATTCAACAACAACCTCGACATTGAAAAACACCATCAAATTCAACAACAACCTCAACATTGAAAAACAACAACAACCTCAACATTGAAAAACTCCAACAAATTCAACAACAACCTCAACATTGAAAAACACCAGCAAATTCAACAACAACCTCAACATTTAAAAACAACAACAACCTCAACATTGAAAAACACCAACAAATTCAACAACAACCTCAACATTGAAAAACAACAACAACCTCAACATCGAAAAACACCAACAAATTCAACAACAACCTCAACATTTAAAAACACCAACAAATTCAACAACAACCTCATCATTATAAAACACCAACAAATTCAACAACAACTTCAACATTGAAAAACACCAACAAATTCAACAACAACCTCGACATTGAAAAACACCAACAAATTCAACAACAACCTCAACATTGAAAAACAACAACAACCTCAACATTGAAAAACACCAACAAATTCAACAACAACCTCAACATTTAAAAACACCAACAAATTCAACAACAACTTCAACATTGAAAAACACCAACAAATTCAACAACATCCTCGACATTGAAAAACACCAACAAATTCAACAACAACCTCAACACTGAAAAACTACAACAACCACAACATTGAAAAACACCAACAAATACAACAACAACCTCAACATTGAAAAACAACAACAACCTCAACATTGAAAAACACCAACAAATTCAACAACAACCTCAACATTGAAAACAACAACAAATTCAGCAACAACCTCAACATTGAAAAACAACAACAACCTCAACATTGAAAAACAACAACAACCTCAACATTGAAAAACACCAACCAATTCAACAACAACCTGAACATTGAAAAACAACAACAACCTCAACATTGAAAAACACCAACAAATTCAACAACAACTTCAACATTGAAAAACACCAACAAATTCAACAACAACCTCGAAATTGAAAAACACCAACAAATTCAACAACAACCTCAACATTGAAAAACAACAACAACCTCAACATTGAAAAACACCAACAAATTCAACAACAACCTCAACATTGAAAAACAACAACAACCTCAACATTGAAAAACAACAACAACCTCAACATTGAAAAACACCAACCAATTCAACAACAACCTGAACATTGAAAAACAACAACAACCTCAACATTGAAAAACACCAACAAATTCAACAACAACTTCAACATTGAAAAAGACCAACAAATTCAACAACAACCTCGAAATTGAAAAACACCAACAAATTCAACAACAACCTCAACATTGAAAAACAACAACAACCTCAACATTGAAAAACACCAACAAATTCAACAACAACCTCAACATTGAAAAACATCAACAAATTCAACATAAACCTCAACATTTAAAAACGCCAACAAATTCAACAACAACCTCAACATTGAAAAACACCAACAAATTCAACAATAACCTCAACATTGAAAAACAACAACAACCTCAACATTGAAAAACACCAACAAATTCAACAAAACCTCAACATTGAAAAACACCAACAAATTCAGCAACAACCTCAACATTGAAAAACAACAACTACCTCAACATTGAAAAACACCAACAAATTCAACAACAACCTCAACATTGAAAAACAACAACAACCTCAACATTGAAAAACACCAACAAATTCAACAACAACCTCAATATTGAAAAACACCAACAAATTCAACAACAACCTCAGCATTGAAAAACAACAAAAACCTCAACATTGAAAAACACCAACAAATTCAACAACAACCTCAGCATTGAAAAACAACAACAACCTCAACATTGAAAAACACCAACAAATTCAACAACAACATCAAAATTGAAAAACACCAACAAATTCAACAACAACCTCAACATTGAAAAACACCAACAAATTCAACAACAACCTCAACATTGAAAAATAACAACAACCTCAACATTGAAAAACAACAACAAACTCAACATTGAAAAACACCAACAAATTCAACAACAACCTCAACTTTGAAAAACAACAACAACCCCAACATTGAAAAACACCAAGAAATTCAACAACAACTTCAACATTGAAAAACACCAACAAATTCAACAACAACCTCGAAATTGAAAAACACCAACAAATTCAACAACAACCTCAACATTGAAAAATAACAACAACCTCAACATTGAAAACAACAACAACCTCAACATTGAAAAACACCAACAAATTCAACAACAACCTCAACATTCAAAAACAACAACAACCTCACCATAAAAAACACCAACAAATTCAACAACAACTTCAACATTGAAAAACAGCAACAAATTCAACAACAACCTCGACATTGAAAAACACCATCAAATTCAACAACAACCTCAACATTGAAAAACAACAACAACCTCAACATTGAAAAACTCCAACAAATTCAACAACAACCTCAACATTGAAAAACACCAGCAAATTCAACAACAACCTCAACATTTAAAAACAACAACAACCTCAACATTGAAAAACACCAACAAATTCAACAACAACCTCAACATTGAAAAACAACAACAACCTCAACATCGAAAAACACCAACAAATTCAACAACAACCTCAACATTTAAAAACACCAACAAATTCAACAACAACCTCATCATTATAAAACACCAACAAATTCAACAACAACTTCAACATTGAAAAACACCAACAAATTCAACAACAACCTCGACATTGAAAAACACCAACAAATTCAACAACAACCTCAACATTGAAAAACAACAACAACCTCAACATTGAAAAACACCAACAAATTCAACAACAACCTCAACATTTAAAAACACCAACAAATTCAACAACAACTTCAACATTGAAAAACACCAACAAATTCAACAACATCCTCGACATTGAAAAACACCAACAAATTCAACAACAACCTCAACACTGAAAAACTACAACAACCACAACATTGAAAAACACGAACAAATACAACAACAACCTCAACATTGAAAAACAACAACAACCTCAACATTGAAAAACACCAACAAATTCAACAACAACCTCAACATTGAAAACAACAACAAATTCAGCAACAACCTCAACATTGAAAAACAACAACAACCTCAACATTGAAAAACAACAACAACCTCAACATTGAAAAACACCAACCAATTCAACAACAACCTGAACATTGAAAAACAACAACAACCTCAACATTGAAAAACACCAACAAATTCAACAACAACTTCAACATTGAAAAACACCAACAAATTCAACAACAACCTCGAAATTGAAAAACACCAACAAATTCAACAACAACCTCAACATTGAAAAACAACAACAACCTCAACATTGAAAAACACCAACAAATTCAACAACAACCTCAACATTGAAAAACAACAACAACCTCAACATTGAAAAACAACAACAACCTCAACATTGAAAAACACCAACCAATTCAACAACAACCTGAACATTGAAAAACAACAACAACCTCAACATTGAAAAACACCAACAAATTCAACAACAACTTCAACATTGAAAAACACCAACAAATTCAACAACAACCTCGAAATTGAAAAACACCAACGAATTCAACAACAACCTCAACATTGAAAAACAACAACAACCTCAACATTGAAAAACACCAACAAATTCAACAACAACCTCAACATTGAAAAACATCAACAAATTCAACATAAACCTCAACATTTAAAAACGCCAACAAATTCAACAACAACCTCAACATTGAAAAACACCAACAAATTCAACAATAACCTCAACATTGAAAAACAACAACAACCTCAACATTGAAAAACACCAACAAATTCAACAAAACCTCAACATTGAAAAACACCAACAAATTCAACAACAACCTCAACATTGAAAAACAACAACTACCTCAACATTGAAAAACACCAACAAATTCAACAACAACCTCAACATTGAAAAACAACAACAACCTCAATATTGAAAAACACCAACAAATTCAACAACAACCTCAGCATTGAAAAACAACAAAAACCTCAACATTGAAAAACACCAACAAATTCAACAACAACCTCAGCATTGAAAAACAACAACAACCTCAACATTGAAAAACACCAACAAATTCAACAACAACCTCAAAATTGAAAAACACCAACAAATTCAACAACAACCTCAATATTGAAAAACACCAACAAATTCAACAACAACCTCAACATTGAAAAATAACAACAACCTCAACATTGAAAAACAACAACAAACTCAACATTGAAAAACACCAACAAATTCAACAACAACCTCAACTTTGAAAAACAACAACAACCCCAACATTGAAAAACACCAAGAAATTCAACAACAACTTCAACATTGAAAAACACCAACAAATTCAACAACAACCTCGAAATTGAAAAACACCAACAAATTCAACAACAACCTCAACATTGAAAAATAACAACAACCTCAACATTGAAAACAACAACAACCTCAACATTGAAAAACACCAACAAATTCAACAACAACCTCAACATTCAAAAACAACAACAACCTCACCATAAAAAACACCAACAAATTCAACAACAACTTCAACATTGAAAAACAGCAACAAATTCAACAACAACCTCGACATTGAAAAACACCATCAAATTCAACAACAACCTCAACATTGAAAAACAACAACAACCTCAACATTGAAAAACTCCAACAAATTCAACAACAACCTCAACATTGAAAAACACCAGCAAATTCAACAACAACCTCAACATTTAAAAACAACAACAACCTCAACATTGAAAAACACCAACAAATTCAACAACAACCTCAACATTGAAAAACAACAACAACCTCAACATCGAAAAACACCAACAAATTCAACAACAACCTCAACATTTAAAAACACCAACAAATTCAACAACAACCTCATCATTATAAAACACCAACAAATTCAACAACAACTTCAACATTGAAAAGCACCAACAAATTCAACAACAACCTCGACATTGAAAAACACCAACAAATTCAACAACAACCTCAACATTGAAAAACAACAACAACCTCAACATTGAAAAACACCAACAAATTCAACAACAACCTCAACATTTAAAAACACCAACAAATTCAACAACAACTTCAACATTGAAAAACACCAACAAATTCAACAACATCCTCGACATTGAAAAACACCAACAAATTCAACAACAACCTCAACACTGAAAAACTACAACAACCACAACATTGAAAAACACGAACAAATACAACAACAACCTCAACATTGAAAAACAACAACAACCTCCACATTGAAAAACACCAACAAATTCAACAACAACCTCAACATTGAAAACAACAACAAATTCAGCAACAACCTCAACATTGAAAAACAACAACAACCTCAACATTGAAAAACAACAACAACCTCAACATTGAAAAACACCAACCAATTCAACAACAACCTGAACATTGAAAAACAACAACAACCTCAACATTGAAAAACACCAACAAATTCAACAACAACTTCAACATTGAAAAACACCAACAAATTCAACAACAACCTCGAAATTGAAAAACACCAACAAATTCAACAACAACCTCAACATTGAAAAACAACAACAACCTCAACATTGAAAAACACCAACAAATTCAACAACAACCTCAACATTGAAAAACAACAACAACCTCAACATTGAAAAACAACAACAACCTCAACATTGAAAAACACCAACCAATTCAACAACAAGCTGAACATTGAAAAACAACAACAACCTCAACATTGAAAAACACCAACAAATTCAACAACAACTTCAACATTGAAAAACACCAACAAATTCAACAACAACCTCGAAATTGAAAAACACCAACAAATTCAACAACAACCTCAACATTGAAAAACAACAACAACCTCAACATTGAAAAACACCAACAAATTCAACAACAACCTCAACATTGAAAAACATCAACAAATTCAACATAAACCTCAACATTTAAAAACGCCAACAAATTCAACAACAACCTCAACATTGAAAAACACCAACAAATTCAACAATAACCTCAACATTGAAAAACAACAACAAATTCAACAACAACCTCGAAATTGAAAAACACCAACAAATTCAACAACAACCTCAACATTGAAAAATAACAAAAACCTCAACATTGAAAACAACAACAACCTCAACATTCAAAAACACCAACAAATTCAACAACAACCTCAACATTCAAAAACAACAACAACCTCACCATAAAAAACACCAACAAATTCAACAACAACTTCAACATTGAAAAACAGCAACAAATTCAACAACAACCTCGACATTGAAAAACACCATCAAATTCAACAACAACCTCAACATTGAAAAACAACAACAACCTCAACATTGAAAAACACCAACAAATTCAACAACAACCTCAACATTGAAAAACACCAGCAAATTCAACAGCAACCTCAACATTGAAAAACTACAACAACCTCAACATTGAAAAACACCAACAAATTCAACAGCAACCTCAACATTGAAAAACAACAACAACCTCAACATCGAAAAACACCAACAAATTCAACAACAACCTCAACATTTAAAAACACCAACAAATTCAACAACAACCTCATCATTATAAAACACCAACAAATTCAACAACAACTTCAACATTGAAAAACACCAACAAATTCAACAACAACCTCAACATTGAAAAACAACAACAACCTCAACATTGAAAAACACCAACAAATTCAACAACAACCTCAACATTGAAAAACACCAACAAATTCAACAACAACCTCAACATTGAAAAACACCAACAAATTCAACAACAACCTCAACATTGAAAAATAACAACAACCTCAACATTGAAAAACAACAACAAACTCAACATTGAAAAACACCAACAAATTCAACAACAACCTCAACTTTGAAAAACAACAACAACCTCAACATTGAAAAACACCAAGAAATTCAACAACAACTTCAACATTGAAAAACACCAACAAATTCAACAACAACCTCGAAATTGAAAAACACCAACAAATTCAACGACAACCTCAACATTGAAAAATAACAACAACCTCAACATTGAAAACAACAACAACCTCAACATTGAAAAACACCATCAAATTCAACAACAACCTCAACATTCAAAAACAACAACAACCTCACCATAAAAAACACCAACAAATTCAACAACAACTTCAACATTGAAAAACAGCAACAAATTCAACAACAACCTCGACATTGAAAAACACCATCAAATTCAACAACAACCTCAACATTGAAAAACAACAACAACCTCAACATTGAAAAACACCAACAAATTCAACAACAACCTCAACATTGAAAAACACCAGCAAATTAAACAACAACCTCAACATTTAAAAACAACAACAACCTCAACATTGAAAAACACCAACAAATTCAACAACAACCTCAACATTGAAAAACAACAACAACCTCAACATCGAAAAACACCAACAAATTCAACAACAACCTCAACATTTAAAAACACCAACAAATTCAACAACAACCTCATCATTATAAAACACCAACAAATTCAACAACAACCTCAACATTGAAAAACACCAACAAATTCAACAACAACCTCGACATTGAAAAACACCAACAAATTCAACAACAACCTCAACATTGAAAAACAACAACAACATCAACATTGAAAAACACCAACAAATTCAACAACAACCTCAACATTTAAAAACACCAACTAATTCAACAACAACTTCAACATTGAAAAACACCAACAAATTCAACAACATCCTCGACATTGAAAAACACCAACAAATTCAACAACAACCTCAACATTGAAAAACTACAACAACCACAACATTGAAAAACACCAACAAATACAACAACAACCTCAAAATTGAAAAACAAAAACAACCTCAACATTGAAAAACACCAACAAATTCAACAACAACCTCAACATTGAAAAACAACAACAACCTCAACATTGAAAAACACCAACAAATTCAACAACAACCTCAACATTGAAAAACATCAACAAATTCAACATAAACCTCAACATTTAAAAACGCCAACAAATTCAACAACAACCTCAACATTGAAAAACACCAACAAATTCAACAATAACCTCAACATTGAAAAACAACAACAACCTCAACATTGAATAACACCAACAAATTCAACAAAACCTCAACATTGAAAAACACCAACAAATTCAACAACAACCTCAACATTGAAAAACAACAACAACCTCAACATTGAAAAACACCAACAAATTCAACAACAACCTCAACATTGAAAAACAACAACAACCTCAACATTGAAAAACACCAACAAATTCAACAACAACCTCAATATTGAAAAACACCAACAAATTCAACAACAACCTCAGCATTGAAAAACAACAAAAACCTCAACATTGAAAAACACCAACAAATTCAACAACAACCTCAGCATTGAAAAACAACAACAACCTCAACATTGAAAAACACCAACAAATTCAACAACAACCTCAAAATTGAAAAACACCAACAAATTCAACAACAACCTCAACATTGAAAAACACCAACAAATTCAACAACAACCTCAACATTGAAAAATAACAACAACCTCAACATTGAAAAACAACAACAACCTCAACATTGAAAAACACCAACAAATTCAACAACAACCTCAACTTTGAAAAACAACAACAACCTCAACATTGAAAAACACCAAGAAATTCAACAACAACTTCAACATTGAAAAACTCCAACAAATTCAACAACAACCTCGAAATTGAAAAACACCAACAAATTCAACAACAACCTCAACATTGAAAAATAACAACAACCTCAACATTGAAAACAACAACAACCTCAACATTGAATAACACCAACAAATTCAACAACAACCTCAACATTCAAAAACAACAACAACCTCACCATAAAAAACACCAACAAATTCAACAACAACTTCAACATTGAAAAACAGCAACAAATTCAACAACAACCTCGACATTGAAAAACACCATCAAATTCAACAACAACCTCAACATTGAAAAACAACAACAACCTCAACATTGAAAAACTCCAACAAATTCAACAACAACCTCAACATTGAAAAACACCAGCAAATTCAACAACAACCTCAACATTTAAAAACAACAACAACCTCAACATTGAAAAACACCAACAAATTCAACAACAACCTCAACATTGAAAAACAACAACAACCTCAACATCGAAAAACACCAACAAATTCAACAACAACCTCAACATTTAAAAACACCAACAAATTCAACAACAACCTCATCATTATAAAACACCAACAAATTCAACAACAACTTCAACATTGAAAAACACCAACAAATTCAACAACAACCTCGACATTGAAAAACACCAACAAATTCAACAACAACCTCAACATTGAAAAACAACAACAACCTCAACATTGAAAAACACCAACAAATTCAACAACAACCTCAACATTTAAAAACACCAACAAATTCAACAACAACTTCAACATTGAAAAACACCAACAAATTCAACAACATCCTCGACATTGAAAAACACCAACAAATTCAACAACAACCTCAACACTGAAAAACTACAACAACCACAACATTGAAAAACACCAACAAATACAACAACAACCTCAACATTGAAAAACAACAACAACCTCAACATTGAAAAACACCAACAAATTCAACAACAACCTCAACATTGAAAACAACAACAAATTCAGCAACAACCTCAACATTGAAAAACAACAACAACCTCAACATTGAAAAACAACAACAACCTCAACATTGAAAAACAACAACCAATTCAACAACAACCTGAACATTGAAAAACAACAACAACCTCAACATTGAAAAACACCAACAAATTCAACAACAACTTCAACATTGAAAAACACCAACAAATTCAACAACAACCTCGAAATTGAAAAACACCAACAAATTCAACAACAACCTCAACATTGAAAAACAACAACAACCTCAACATTGAAAAACACCAACAAATTCAACAACAACCTCAACATTGAAAAACAACAACAACCTCAACATTGAAAAACAACAACAACCTCAACATTGAAAAACACCAACCAATTCAACAACAACCTGAACATTGAAAAACAACAACAACCTCAACATTGAAAAACACCAACAAATTCAACAACAACTTCAACATTGAAAAAGACCAACAAATTCAACAACAACCTCGAAATTGAAAAACACCAACAAATTCAACAACAACCTCAACATTGAAAAACAACAACAACCTCAACATTGAAAAACACCAACAAATTCAACAACAACCTCAACATTGAAAAACATCAACAAATTCAACATAAACCTCAACATTTAAAAACGCCAACAAATTCAACAACAACCTCAACATTGAAAAACACCAACAAATTCAACAATAACCTCAACATTGAAAAACAACAACAACCTCAACATTGAAAAACACCAACAAATTCAACAAAACCTCAACATTGAAAAACACCAACAAATTCAGCAACAACCTCAACATTGAAAAACAACAACTACCTCAACATTGAAAAACACCAACAAATTCAACAACAACCTTAACATTGAAAAACAACAACAACCTCAACATTGAAAAACACCAACAAATTCAACAACAACCTCAATATTGAAAAACACCAACAAATTCAACAACAACCTCAGCATTGAAAAACAACAAAAACCTCAACATTGAAAAACACCAACAAATTCAACAACAACCTCAGCATTGAAAAACAACAACAACCTCAACATTGAAAAACACCAACAAATTCAACAACAACCTCAAAATTGAAAAACACCAACAAATTCAACAACAACCTCAACATTGAAAAACACCAACAAATTCAACAACAACCTCAACATTGAAAAATAACAACAACCTCAACATTGAAAAACAACAACAAACTCAACATTGAAAAACACCAACAAATTCAACAACAACCTCAACTTTGAAAAACAACAACAACCCCAACATTGAAAAACACCAAGAAATTCAACAACAACTTCAACATTGAAAAACACCAACAAATTCAACAACAACCTCGAAATTGAAAAACACCAACAAATTCAACAACAACCTCAACATTGAAAAATAACAACAACCTCAACATTGAAAACAACAACAACCTCAACATTGAAAAACACCAACAAATTCAACAACAACCTCAGCATTCAAAAACAACAACAACCTCACCATAAAAAACACCAACAAATTCAACAACAACTTCAACATTGAAAAACAGCAACAAATTCAACAACAACCTCGACATTGAAAAACACCATCAAATTCAACAACAACCTCAACATTGAAAAACAACAACAACCTCAACATTGAAAAACTCCAACAAATTCAGCAACAACCTCAACATTGAAAAACACCAGCAAATTCAACAACAACCTCAACATTTAAAAACAACAACAACCTCAACATTGAAAAACACCAACAAATTCAACAACAACCTCAACATTGAAAAACAACAACAACCTCAACATCGAAAAACACCAACAAATTCAACAACAACCTCAACATTTAAAAACACCAACAAATTCAACAACAACCTCATCATTATAAAACACCAACAAATTCAACAACAACTTCAACATTGAAAAACACCAACAAATTCAACAACAACCTCGACATTGAAAAACACCAACAAATTCAACAACAACCTCAACATTGAAAAACAACAACAACCTCAACATTGAAAAACACCAACAAATTCAACAACAACCTCAACATTTAAAAACACCAACAAATTCAACAACAACTTCAACATTGAAAAAAACCAACAAATTCAACAACATCCTCGACATTGAAAAACACCAACAAATTCAACAACAACCTCAACACTGAAAAACTACAACAACCACAACATTGAAAAACACGAACAAATACAACAACAACCTCAACATTGAAAAACAACAACAACCTCAACATTGAAAAACACCAACAAATTCAACAACAACCTCAACATTGAAAACAACAACAAATTCAGCAACAACCTCAACATTGAAAAACAACAACAACCTCAACATTGAAAAACAACAACAACCTCAACATTGAAAAACACCAACCAATTCAACAACAACCTGAACATTGAAAAACAACAACAACCTCAACATTGAAAAACACCAACAAATTCAACAACAACTTCAACATTGAAAAACACCAACAAATTCAACAACAACCTCGAAATTGAAAAACACCAACAAATTCAACAACAACCTCAACATTGAAAAACAACAACAACCTCAACATTGAAAAACACCAACAAATTCAACAACAACCTCAACATTGAAAAACAACAACAACCTCAACATTGAAAAACAACAACAACCTCAACATTGAAAAACACCAACCAATTCAACAACAACCTGAACATTGAAAAACAACAACAACCTCAACATTGAAAAACACCAACAAATTCTACAACAACTTCAACATTGAAAAACACCAACAAATTCAACAACAACCTCGAAATTGAAAAACACCAACAAATTCAACAACAACCTCAACATTGAAAAACAACAACAACCTCAACATTGAAAAACACCAACAAATTCAACAACAACCTCAACATTGAAAAACATCAACAAATTCAACATAAACCTCAACATTTAAAAACGCCAACAAATTCAACAACAACCTCAACATTGAAAAACACCAACAAATTCAACAATAACCTCAACATTGAAAAACAACAACAACCTCAACATTGAAAAACACCAACAAATTCAACAAAACCTCAACATTGAAAAACACCAACAAATTCAACAACAACCTCAACATTGAAAAACAACAACTACCTCAACATTGAAAAACACCAACAAATTCAACAACAACCTCAACATTGAAAAACAACAACAACCTCAACATTGAAAAACACCAACAAATTCAACAACAACCTCAATATTGAAAAACACCAACAAATTCAACAACAACCTCAGCATTGAAAAACAACAAAAACCTCAACATTGAAAAACACCAACAAATTCAACAACAACCTCAGCATTGAAAAACAACAACAACCTCAACATTGAAAAACACCAACAAATTCAACAACAACCTCAAAATTGAAAAACACCAACAAATTCAACAACAACCTCAACATTGAAAAACACCAACAAATTCAACAACAACCTCAACATTGAAAAATAACAACAACCTCAACATTGAAAAACAACAACAAACTCAACATTGAAAAACACCAACAAATTCAACAACAACCTCAACTTTGAAAAACAACAACAACCCCAACATTGAAAAACACCAAGAAATTCAACAACAACTTCAACATTGAAAAACACCAACAAATTCAACAACAACCTCGAAATTGAAAAACACCAACAAATTCAACAACAACCTCAACATTGAAAAATAACAACAACCTCAACATTGAAAACAACAACAACCTCAACATTGAAAAACACCAACAAATTCAACAACAACCTCAACATTCAAAAACAACAACAACCTCACCATAAAAAACACCAACAAATTCAACAACAACTTCAACATTGAAAAACAGCAACAAATTCAACAACAACCTCGACATTGAAAAACACCATCAAATTCAACAACAACCTCAACATTGAAAAACAACAACAACCTCAACATTGAAAAACTCCAACAAATTCAACAACAACCTCAACATTGAAAAACACCAGCAAATTCAACAACAACCTCAACATTTAAAAACAACAACAACCTCAACATTGAAAAACACCAACAAATTCAACAACAACCTCAACATTGAAAAACAACAACAACCTCAACATCGAAAAACACCAACAAATTCAACAACAACCTCAACATTTAAAAACACCAACAAATTCAACAACAACCTCATCATTATAAAACACCAACAAATTCAACAACAACTTCAACATTGAAAAGCACCAACAAATTCAACAACAACCTCGACATTGAAAAACACCAACAAATTCAACAACAACCTCAACATTGAAAAACAACAACAACCTCAACATTGAAAAACACCAACAAATTCAACAACAACCTCAACATTTAAAAACACCAACAAATTCAACAACAACTTCAACATTGAAAAACACCAACAAATTCAACAACATCCTCGACATTGAAAAACACCAACAAATTCAACAACAACCTCAACACTGAAAAACTACAACAACCACAACATTGAAAAACACGAACAAATACAACAACAACCTCAACATTGAAAAACAACAACAACCTCCACATTGAAAAACACCAACAAATTCAACAACAACCTCAACATTGAAAACAACAACAAATTCAGCAACAACCTCAACATTGAAAAACAACAACAACCTCAACATTGAAAAACAACAACAACCTCAACATTGAAAAACACCAACCAATTCAACAACAACCTGAACATTGAAAAACAACAACAACCTCAACATTGAAAAACACCAACAAATTCAACAACAACTTCAACATTGAAAAACACCAACAAATTCAACAACAACCTCGAAATTGAAAAACACCAACAAATTCAACAACAACCTCAACATTGAAAAACAACAACAACCTCAACATTGAAAAACACCAACAAATTCAACAACAACCTCAACATTGAAAAACAACAACAACCTCAACATTGAAAAACAACAACAACCTCAACATTGAAAAACACCAACCAATTCAACAACAACCTGAACATTGAAAAACAACAACAACCTCAACATTGAAAAACACCAACAAATTCAACAACAACTTCAACATTGAAAAACACCAACAAATTCAACAACAACCTCGAAATTGAAAAACACCAACAAATTCAACAACAACCTCAACATTGAAAAACAACAACAACCTCAACATTGAAAAACACCAACAAATTCAACAACAACCTCAACATTGAAAAACATCAACAAATTCAACATAAACCTCAACATTTAAAAACGCCAACAAATTCAACAACAACCTCAACATTGAAAAACACCAACAAATTCAACAATAACCTCAACATTGAAAAACAACAACAACCTCAACATTGAAAAACACCAACAAATTCAACAAAACCTCAACATTGAAAAACACCAACAAATTCAACAACAACCTCAACATTGAAAAACAACAACTACCTCAACATTGAAAAACACCAACAAATTCAACAACAACCTCAACATTGAAAAACAACAACAACCTCAACATTGAAAAACACCAACAAATTCAACAACAACCTCAATATTGAAAAACACCAACAAATTCAACAACAACCTCAGCATTGAAAAACAACAAAAACCTCAACATTGAAAAACACCAACAAATTCAACAACAACCTCAGCATTGAAAAACAACAACAACCTCAACATTGAAAAACACCAACAAATTCAACAACAACCTCAAAATTGAAAAACACCAACAAATTCAACAACAACCTCAACATTGAAAAACACCAACAAATTCAACAACAACCTCAACATTGAAAAATAACAACAACCTCAACATTGAAAAACAACAACAAACTCAACATTGAAAAACACCAACAAATTCAACAACAACCTCAACTTTGAAAAACAACAACAACCCCAACATTGAAAAACACCAAGAAATTCAACAACAACTTCAACATTGAAAAACACCAACAAATTCAACAACAACCTCGAAATTGAAAAACACCAACAAATTCAACAACAACCTCAACATTGAAAAATAACAACAACCTCAACATTGAAAACAACAACAACCTCAACATTGAAAAACACCAACAAATTCAACAACAACCTCAACATTCAAAAACAACAACAACCTCACCATAAAAAACACCAACAAATTCAACAACAACTTGAACATTGAAAAACAGCAACAAATTCAACAACAACCTCAGCATTGAAAAACAACAACAACCTCAACATTGAAAAACACCAACAAATTCAACAACAACCTCAACATTGAAAACAACAACAAATTCAGCAACAACCTCAACATTGAAATTCAACAACAACCTCAACATTGAAAAACAACAACAACCTCAACATTGAAAAACACCAACAAATTCAACAACAACCTCAACATTGAAAAACAACAACAACCTCAACATTGAAAAACAACAACAACCTCAACATTGAAAAACACCAACCAATTCAACAACAACCTGAACATTGAAAAACAACAACAACCTCAACATTGAAAAACACCAACAAATTCAACAACAACTTCAACATTGAAAAACACCAACAAATTCAACAACAACCTCGAAATTGAAAAACACCAACAAATTCAACAACAACCTCAACATTGAAAAACAACAACCTCAACATTGAAAAACACCAACAAATTCAACAACAACCTCAACATTGAAAAACATCAACAAATTCAACATAAACCTCAACATTTAAAAACGCCAACAAATTCAACAACAACCTCAACATTGAAAAACACCAACAAATTCAACAATAACCTCAACATTGAAAAACAACAACAACCTCAACATTGAAAAACACCAACAAATTCAACAAAACCTCAACATTGAAAAACACCAACAAATTCAACAACAACCTCAACATTGAAAAACAACAACTACCTCAACATTGAAAAACACCAACAAATTCAACAACAACCTCAACATTGAAAAACAACAACAACCTCAACATTGAAAAACACCAACAAATTCAACAACAACCTCAATATTGAAAAACACCAACAAATTCAACAACAACCTCAGCATTGAAAAACAACAAAAACCTCAACATTGAAAAACACCAACAAATTCAACAACAACCTCAGCATTGAAAAACAACAACAACCTCAACATTGAAAAACACCAACAAATTCAACAACAACCTCAAAATTGAAAAACACCAACAAATTCAACAACAACCTCAACATTGAAAAACACCAACAAATTCAACAACAACCTCAACATTGAAAAATAACAACAACCTCAACATTGAAAAACAACAACAAACTCAACATTGAAAAACACCAACAAATTCAACAACAACCTCAACTTTGAAAAACAACAACAACCCCAACATTGAAAAACACCAAGAAATTCAACAACAACTTCAACATTGAAAAACACCAACAAATTCAACAACAACCTCGAAATTGAAAAACACCAACAAATTCAACAACAACCTCAACATTGAAAAACAACAACAACCTCAACATTGAAAAACACCAACAAATTCAACAACAACCTCAACATTGAAAAACATCAACAAATTCAACATAAACCTCAACATTTAAAAACGCCAACAAATTCAACAACAACCTCAACATTGAAAAACACCAACAAATTCAACAATAACCTCAACATTGAAAAACAACAACAACCTCAACATTGAAAAACACCAACAAATTCAACAAAACCTCAACATTGAAAAACACCAACAAATTCAGCAACAACCTCAACATTGAAAAACAACTACCTCAACATTGAAAAACACCAACAAATTCAACAACAACCTCAACATTGAAAAACAACAACAACCTCAACATTGAAAAACACCAACAAATTCAACAACAACCTCAATATTGAAAAACACCAACAAATTCAACAACAACCTCAGCATTGAAAAACAACAAAAACCTCAACATTGAAAAACACCAACAAATTCAACAACAACCTCAGCATTGAAAAACAACAACAACCTCAACATTGAAAAACACCAACAAATTCAACAACAACCTCAAAATTGAAAAACACCAACAAATTCAACAACAACCTCAACATTGAAAAACACCAACAAATTCAACAACAACCTCAACATTGAAAAATAACAACAACCTCAACATTGAAAAACAACAACAAACTCAACATTGAAAAACACCAACAAATTCAACAACAACCTCAACTTTGAAAAACAACAACAACCCCAACATTGAAAAACACCAAGAAATTCAACAACAACTTCAACATTGAAAAACACCAACAAATTCAACAACAACCTCGAAATTGAAAAACACCAACAAATTCAACAACAACCTCAACATTGAAAAATAACAACAACCTCAACATTGAAAACAACAACAACCTCAACATTGAAAAACACCAACAAATTCAACAACAACCTCAACATTCAAAAACAACAACAACCTCACCATAAAAAACACCAACAAATTCAACAACAACTTCAACATTGAAAAACAGCAACAAATTCAACAACAACCTCGACATTGAAAAACACCATCAAATTCAACAACAACCTCAACATTGAAAAACAACAACAACCTCAACATTGAAAAACTCCAACAAATTCAACAACAACCTCAACATTGAAAAACACCAGCAAATTCAACAACAACCTCAACATTTAAAAACAACAACAACCTCAACATTGAAAAACACCAACAAATTCAACAACAACCTCAACATTGAAAAACAACAACAACCTCAACATCGAAAAACACCAACAAATTCAACAACAACCTCAACATTTAAAAACACCAACAAATTCAACAACAACCTCATCATTATAAAACACCAACAAATTCAACAACAACTTCAACATTGAAAAACACCAACAAATTCAACAACAACCTCGACATTGAAAAACACCAACAAATTCAACAACAACCTCAACATTGAAAAACAACAACAACCTCAACATTGAAAAACACCAACAAATTCAACAACAACCTCAACATTGAAAAACACCAACAAATTCAACAACAACCTCAACATTGAAAAACAACAACAACCTCAACATTGAAAAACAACAACAACCTCAACATTGAAAAACACCAACCAATTCAACAACAACCTGAACATTGAAAAACAACAACAACCTCAACATTGAAAAACACCAACAAATTCAACAACAACTTCAACATTGAAAAACACCAACAAATTCAACAACAACCTCGAAATTGAAAAACACCAACAAATTCAACAACAACCTCAACATTGAAAAACAACAACAACCTCAACATTGAAAAACACCAACAAATTCAACAACAACCTCAATATTGAAAAACACCAACAAATTCAACAACAACCTCAGCATTGAAAAACAACAAAAACCTCAACATTGAAAAACACCAACAAATTCAACAACAACCTCAGCATTGAAAAACAACAACAACCTCAACATTGAAAAACACCAACAAATTCAACAACAACCTCAAAATTGAAAAACACCAACAAATTCAACAACAACCTCAACATTGAAAAACACCAACAAATTCAACAACAACCTCAACATTGAAAAATAACAACAACCTCAACATTGAAAAACAACAACAAACTCAACATTGAAAAACACCAACAAATTCAACAACAACCTCAACTTTGAAAAACAACAACAACCCCAACATTGAAAAACACCAAGAAATTCAACAACAACTTCAACATTGAAAAACACCAACAAATTCAACAACAACCTCGAAATTGAAAAACACCAACAAATTCAACAACAACCTCAACATTGAAAAATAACAACAACCTCAACATTGAAAACAACAACAACCTCAACATTGAAAAACACCAACAAATTCAACAACAACCTCAACATTCAAAAACAACAACAACCTCACCATAAAAAACACCAACAAATTCAACAACAACTTGAACATTGAAAAAACAGCAACAAATTCAACAACAACCTCAGCATTGAAAAACAACAACAACCTCAACATTGAAAAACACCAACAAATTCAACAACAACCTCAACATTGAAAACAACAACAAATTCAGCAACAACCTCAACATTGAAATTCAACAACAACCTCAACATTGAAAAAACAACAACAACCTCAACATTGAAAAACACCAACAAATTCAACAACAACCTCAACATTGAAAAACAACAACAACCTCAACATTGAAAAACAACAACAACCTCAACATTGAAAAACACCAACCAATTCAACAACAACCTGAACATTGAAAAACAACAACAACCTCAACATTGAAAAACACCAACAAATTCAACAACAACTTCAACATTGAAAAACACCAACAAATTCAACAACAACCTCGAAATTGAAAAACACCAACAAATTCAACAACAACCTCAACATTGAAAAACAACAACCTCAACATTGAAAAAACACCAACAAATTCAACAACAACCTCAACATTGAAAAACATCAACAAATTCAACATAAACCTCAACATTTAAAAACGCCAACAAATTCAACAACAACCTCAACATTGAAAAACACCAACAAATTCAACAATAACCTCAACATTGAAAAACAACAACAACCTCAACATTGAAAAAACACCAACAAATTCAACAAAACCTCAACATTGAAAAACACCAACAAATTCAACAACAACCTCAACATTGAAAAACAACAACTACCTCAACATTGAAAAACACCAACAAATTCAACAACAACCTCAACATTGAAAAACAACAACAACCTCAACATTGAAAAACACCAACAAATTCAACAACAACCTCAATATTGAAAAACACCAACAAATTCAACAACAACCTCAGCATTGAAAAACAACAAAAACCTCAACATTGAAAAACACCAACAAATTCAACAACAACCTCAGCATTGAAAAACAACAACAACCTCAACATTGAAAAACACCAACAAATTCAACAACAACCTCAAAATTGAAAAACACCAACAAATTCAACAACAACCTCAACATTGAAAAACACCAACAAATTCAACAACAACCTCAACATTGAAAAATAACAACAACCTCAACATTGAAAAACAACAACAAACTCAACATTGAAAAACACCAACAAATTCAACAACAACCTCAACTTTGAAAAACAACAACAACCCCAACATTGAAAAACACCAAGAAATTCAACAACAACTTCAACATTGAAAAACACCAACAAATTCAACAACAACCTCGAAATTGAAAAACACCAACAAATTCAACAACAACCTCAACATTGAAAAACAACAACAACCTCAACATTGAAAAACACCAACAAATTCAACAACAACCTCAACATTGAAAAACATCAACAAATTCAACATAAACCTCAACATTTAAAAACGCCAACAAATTCAACAACAACCTCAACATTGAAAAACACCAACAAATTCAACAATAACC
>JANJGN010001929.1:0-72500 GCA_026770705.1 Isurus oxyrinchus
GGTGTAGAGGGAGCTTTACTCTGTATCTAACCCCGTGCTGTACCTCTCCTGGGAGTGTTTGATGGGGACAGTGCAGAGGGAGCTTTACTCTGTATCTAACCCCGTGCTGTACCTGTCCTGGGAGTGTTTGATGGGGACGGTGTAGAGGGAGCTTTACTCTGTATCTAACCCTGTGCTGTACCTGTCCTGGGAGTGTTTGATGGGGACAGTGTAGAGGGAGCTTTACTCTGTATCTAACCCCGTGCTGTACCTGTCCTGGGAGTGTTTGATGGGGACAGTGTAGAGGGAGCTTTACTCTGTATCTAACCCCGTGCTGTACCTGTCCTGGGAGTGTTTGATGGGGACAGTGTAGAGGAAGCTTTACTCTGTATATAACCCCGTGTTGTACCTGCCCTGGGAGTGTTTGATGGGGACAGTGCAGAGGGAGCTTTACTCTGTATCTAACCCCGTGCTGTACCTGTCCTGGGAGTGTTTGATGGGGACAGTGTAGAGGGAGCTTTACTCTGTATCTAACCCCGTGCTGTACCTGTCCTGGGAGTGTTTGATGGGGACAGTGTAGAGGGAGCTTTACTCTGTATCTAACCCCGTGCTGTACCTGTCCTGGGAGTGTTTGATGGGGACAGTGTAGAGGGAGCTTTACTCTGTATCTAACCCCGTGCTGTACCTGTCCTGGGAGTGTTTGATGGGGACAGTGTAGAGGGAGCTTTACTCTGTATCTAACCCCGTGCTGTACCTGTCCTGGGAGTGTTTGATGGGGACAGTGTAGAGGGAGCTTTACTCTGTATCTAACCCTGTGCTGTACCTGTCCTGGGAGTGTTTGATGGGGACAGTGTAGAGGGAGCTTTACTCAGTATCTAACGCCGTGCTGTACCTGTCCTGGGAGTGTTTGATGGGGACAGTGTAGAGGGAGCTTTACTCTGTATGTAACCCCGTGCTGTACCTGTCCTGGGAGTGTTTGATGGGGACAGTGTAGAGGGAGCTTTACTCTGTATCTAAACCCGTGCTGTACCTGTCCTGGGAGTGTTTGATGGGGACAGTGTAGAGGGAGCTTTACTCTGTATCTAACCCCGTGCTGTACCTGTCCTGGGAGTGTTTGATGGGGACAGTGTAGAGGGAGCTTTACTCTGTATCTAACCCCGTGCTGTACCTGTCCTGGGAGTGTTTGATGGGGACAGTGCAGAGGGAGCTTTACTCTGTATCTAACCCCGTGCTGTACCTGTCCTTGGAGTGTTTGATGGGGACAGTGTAGAGGGAGCTTTACTCTGTATCTAACCCCGTGCTGTTCCTGTCCTGGGAGTGTTTGATGGGGACAGTGCAGAGGGAGCTTTACTCTGTATCTAACCCCGTGCTGTACCTGTCCTGGGAGTGTTTGATGGGGACAGTGTAGAGGGAGCTTTACTCTGTATCTAACCCCGTGCTGTACCTGTCCTGGGAGTGTTTGATGGGGACAGTGCAGAGGGAGCTTTACTCTGTATCTAACCCCGTGCTGTACCTGTCCTGGGAGTGTTTGATGGGGACAGTGTAGAGGGAGATTTACTCTGTATCTAACCCCATGCTGTACCTGTCCTGGGAGTGTTTGATGGGGACAGTGTAGAGGGAGCTTTACTCTGTATCTAACTCCGTGCTGTACCTGTCCTGGGAGTGTTTGATGGGGACAGTGTAGAGGGAGCTTTACTCTGTATCTAACCCCGTGCTGTACCTGTCCTGGGAGTGTTTGATGGGGACGGTGTAGAGGGAGCTTTACTCTGTATCTAACCCCGTGCTGTACCTCTTCTGGGAGTGTTTGATGGGGACAGTGTAGAGGGAGCTTTACTCTGTATCTTACCCCGTGCTGTTCCTGTCCTGGGAGTGTTTGATGGGGACAGTGTAGAGGGAGCTTTACTCTGTATCTAACCCCGTGCTGTACCTGTCCTGGGAGTGTTTGATGGGCACGGTGTAGAGGGAGCTTTACTCTGTATCTAACCCCGTGCTGTACCTGTCCTGGGAGTGTTTGATGGGGACGGTGTAGAGGGAGCTTTACTCTGTATCTAACCCCGTGCTGTACCTGTCCTTGGAGTGTTTGATGGGGACAGTGTAGAGGGAGCTTTACTCTGTATCTAACACCGTGCTGTACCTGTCCTGGGAGTGTTTGATGGGGACAGTGCAGAGGGAGCTTTACTCTGTATCTAACCCCGTGCTGTACCTGTCCTGGGAGTGTTTGATGGGGACAATGTAGAGGGAGCTTTATTCTGTATCTAACCCCATGCTGTACCTGTCCTGGGAGTGTTTGATGGGGACAGTGCAGAGGGAGCTTTACTCTGTATCTAAGCCCGTGCTGTACCTGTCCTGGGAGTGTTTGATGGGGACAGTGTAGAGGGAGCTTTACTCTGTATCTAACCCCATGCTGTACCTGTCCTGGGAGTGTTTGATGGGGACAGTGTAGAGGGAGCTTTACTCTGTATCTAACTCCGTGCTGTACCTGTCCTGGGAGTGTTTGAAGGGGACAGTGTAGAGGGAGCTTTACTCTGTATCTAACCCCGTGCTGTACCTGTCCTGGGAGTGTTTGATGGGGACGGTGTAGAGGGAGCTTTACTCTGTATCTAACCCCGTGCTGTACCTCTCCTGGGAGTGTTTGATGGGGACAGTGTAGTGGGAGCTTTACTCTGTATCTAACCCCGTGCTGTTCCTGTCCTGGGAGTGTTTGATGGGGACAGTGTAGAGGGAGCTTTACTCTGTATCTAACCCCGTGCTGTACCTGTCCTGGGAGTGTTTGATGGGCACGGTGTAGAGGGAGCTTTACTCTGTATCTAACCCCGTGCTGTACCTGTCCTGGGAGTGTTTGATGGGGACGGTGTAGAGGGAGCTTTACTCTGTATCTAACCCCGTGCTGTACCTGTCCTGGGTGTGTTTGATGGGGACAGTGTAGAGGGAGCTTTACTCTGTATCTAACCCCGTGCTGTACCTGTCCTGGGAGTGTTTGATGGGGACAGTGTAGAGGGAGCTTTACTCTGTATCTAACCCCATGCTGTACCTGTCCTGGGAGTGTTTGATGGGGACAATGTAGAGGGAGCTTTACTCTGTATCTAACCCCGTGCTGTACCTGTCCTGGGAGTGTTTGATGGGGACATTGTAGAGGGAGCTTTACTCTGTATCTAACCCCGTGCTGTACCTGTCCTGGGAGTGTTTGATGGGGACAGTGTAGAGGGAGCTTTACTCTGTATTTAACCCCGTGCTGTACCTGTCCTGGGAGTGTTTGATGGGGACAGTGTAGAGGGAGATTTACTCTTTATCTAACCCCGTGCTGTACCTGTCCTGGGAATGTTTGATGGGGACAGTGTAGAGGGAGCTTTACTCTGTATCTAACCCCGTGCTGTACCTGTCCTGGGAGTGTTTGATGGGGACAGTGGAGAGCGAGCTTTACTCTGTATCTAACCCCGTGCTGTACCTGTCCTGGGAGTGTTTGATGGGGACGGTGTAGAGGGAGCTTTACTCTGTATCTAACCCCGTGCTGTACCTCTCCTGGGAGTGTTTGATGGGGACAGTGTAGAGGGAGCTTTACTCTGTATCTAACCCCGTGCTGTTCCTGTCCTGGGAGTGTTTGATGGGGACAGTGTAGAGGGAGCTTTACTCTGTATCTAACCCCGTGCTGTACCTGTCCTGGGAGTGTTTGATGGGCACGGTGTAGAGGGAGCTTTACTCTGTATCTAACCCCGTGCTGTACCTGTCCTGGGAGTGTTTGATGGGGACGGTGTAGAGGGAGCTTTACTCTGTATCTAACCCCGTGCTGTACCTGTCCTGGGTGTGTTTGATGGGGACAGTGTAGAGGGAGCTTTACTCTGTATCTAACCCCGTGCTGTACCTGTCCTGGGAGTGTTTGATGGGGACAGTGTAGAGGGAGCTTTACTCTGTATCTAACCCCATGCTGTACCTGTCCTGGGAGTGTTTGATGGGGACAATGTAGCGGGAGCTTTACTCTGTATCTAACCCCGTGCTGTACCTGTCCTGGGAGTGTTTGATGGGGACATTGTAGAGGGAGCTTTACTCTGTATCTAACCCCGTGCTGTACCTGTCCTGGGAGTGTTTGATGGGGACAGTGTAGAGGGAGCTTTACTCTGTATTTAACCCCGTGCTGTACCTGTCCTGGGAGTGTTTGATGGGGACAGTGTAGAGGGAGATTTACTCTTTATCTAACCCCGTGCTGTACCTGTCCTGGGAATGTTTGATGGGGACAGTGTAGAGGGAGCTTTACTCTGTATCTAACCCCGTGCTGTACCTGTCCTGGGAGTGTTTGATGGGGACAGTGGAGAGCGAGCTTTACTCTGTATCTAACCCCGTGCTGTACCTGTCCTGGGAGTGTTTGATGGGGACAGTGTAGAGGGAGCTTTACTCTGTATCTAACCCCGTGCTGTACCTGTCCTGGGCGTGTTTGATGGGGACAATGTAGAGGGAGCTTTACTCTGTATCTAACCCCGTGCTGTACCTGTCCTGGGAGTGTTTGATGGGGACGGTGTAGAGGGAGCTTTACTCTGTATCTAACCCTGTGCTGTACCTGTCCTGGGAGTGTTTGATGGGGACAGTGTAGAGGGAGCTTTACTCTGTATCTAACCCCGTGCTGTACCTGTCCTGGGAGTGTTTGATGGGGACAGTGTAGAGGGAGCTTTACTCTGTATCTAACCCTGTGCTGTACCTGTCCTGGGAGTGTTTGATGGGGACAGTGTAGAGGGAGCTTTACTCTGTATCTAACCCTGTGCTGTACCTGTCCTGGGAGTGTTTGATGGGGACAGTGTAGAGGGAGCTTTACTCAGTATCTAACGCCGTGCTGTACCTGTCCTGGGAGTGTTTGATGGGGACAGTGTAGAGGGAGCTTTACTCTGTATGTAACCCCGTGCTGTACCTGTCCTGGGAGTGTTTGATGGGGACAGTGTAGAGGGAGCTTTACTCTGTATCTAACCCCGTGCTGTACCTGTCCTGGGAGTGTTTGATGGGGACAGTGTAGAGGGAGCTTTACTCTGTATCTAACCCCATGCTGTACCTGTCCTGGGAGTGTTTGATGGGGACAATGTAGCGGGAGCTTTACTCTGTATCTAACCCCGTGCTGTACCTGTCCTGGGAGTGTTTGATGGGGACATTGTAGAGGGAGCTTTACTCTGTATCTAACCCCGTGCTGTACCTGTCCTGGGAGTGTTTGATGGGGACAGTGTAGAGGGAGCTTTACTCTGTATTTAACCCCGTGCTGTACCTGTCCTGGGAGTGTTTGATGGGGACAGTGTAGAGGGAGATTTACTCTTTATCTAACCCCGTGCTGTACCTGTCCTGGGAATGTTTGATGGGGACAGTGTAGAGGGAGCTTTACTCTGTATCTAACCCCGTGCTGTACCTGTCCTGGGAGTGTTTGATGGGGACAGTGGAGAGCGAGCTTTACTCTGTATCTAACCCCGTGCTGTACCTGTCCTGGGAGTGTTTGATGGGGACAGTGTAGAGGGAGCTTTACTCTGTATCTAACCCCGTGCTGTACCTGTCCTGGGAGTGTTTGATGGGGACAATGTAGAGGGAGCTTTACTCTGTATCTAACCCCGTGCTGTACCTGTCCTGGGAGTGTTTGATGGGGACGGTGTAGAGGGAGCTTTACTCTGTATCTAACCCTGTGCTGTACCTGTCCTGGGAGTGTTTGATGGGGACAGTGTAGAGGGAGCTTTACTCTGTATCTAACCCCGTGCTGTACCTGTCCTGGGAGTGTTTGATGGGGACAGTGTAGAGGGAGCTTTACTCTGTATCTAACCCTGTGCTGTACCTGTCCTGGGAGTGTTTGATGGGGACAGTGTAGAGGGAGCTTTACTCTGTATCTAACCCTGTGCTGTACCTGTCCTGGGAGTGTTTGATGGGGACAGTGTAGAGGGAGCTTTACTCAGTATCTAACGCCGTGCTGTACCTGTCCTGGGAGTGTTTGATGGGGACAGTGTAGAGGGAGCTTTACTCTGTATGTAACCCCGTGCTGTACCTGTCCTGGGAGTGTTTGATGGGGACAGTGTAGAGGGAGCTTTACTCTGTATCTAACCCCGTGCTGTACCTGTCCTGGGAGTGTTTGATGGGGACAGTGTAGAGGGAGCTTTACTCTGTATCTAACCCCGTGCTGTACCTGTCCTGGGAGTGTTTGATGGGGACAGTGCAGAGGGAGCTTTACTCTGTATCTAACCCCGTGCTGTACCTGTCCTGGGAGTGTTTGATGGGGACAGTGCAGAGGGAGCTTTACTCTGTATCTAACCCCGTGCTGTACCTGTCCTTGGAGTGTTTGATGGGGACAGTGTAGAGGGAGCTTTACTCTGTATCTAACCCCGTGCTGTTCCTGTCCTGGGAGTGTTTGATGGGGACAGTGCAGAGGGAGCTTTACTCTGTATCTAACCCCGTGCTGTACCTGTCCTGGGAGTGTTTGATGGGGACAGTGTAGAGGGAGCTTTACTCTGTATCTAACCCCATGCTGTACCTGTCCTGGGAGTGTTTGATGGGGACAGTGCAGAGGGAGCTTTACTCTGTATCTAACCCCGTGCTGTACCTGTCCTGGGAGTGTTTGATGGGGACAGTGTAGAGGGAGATTTACTCTGTATCTAACCCCATGCTGTACCTGTCCTGGGAGTGTTTGATGGGGACAGTGTAGAGGGAGCTTTACTCTGTATCTAACTCCGTGCTGTACCTGTCCTGGGAGTGTTTGATGGGGACAGTGTAGAGGGAGCTTTACTCTGTATCTAACCCCGTGCTGTACCTGTCCTGGGAGTGTTTGATGGGGACGGTGTAGAGAGAGCTTTACTCTGTATCTAACCCCGTGCTGTACCTCTCCTGGGAGTGTTTGATGGGGACAGTGTAGAGGGAGCTTTACTCTGTATCTAACCCCGTGCTGTTCCTGTCCTGGGAGTGTTTGATGGGGACAGTGTAGAGGGAGCTTTACTCTGTATCTAACCCCGTGCTGTACCTGTCCTGGGAGTGTTTGATGGGCACGGTGTAGAGGGAGCTTTACTCTGTATCTAACCCCGTGCTGTACCTGTCCTGGGAGTGTTTGATGGGGACGGTGTAGAGGGAGCTTTACTCTGTATCTAACCCCGTGCTGTACCTGTCCTTGGAGTGTTTGATGGGGACAGTGGAGAGGGAGCTTTACTCTGTATCTAACCCCGTGCTGTACCTGTCCTGGGAGTGTTTGATGGGGACAGTGCAGAGGGAGCTTTACTCTGTATCTAACCCCGTGCTGTACCTGTCCTGGGAGTGTTTGATGGGGACAGTGTAGAGGGAGCTTTATTCTGTATCTAACCCCATGCTGTACCTGTCCTGGGAGTGTTTGATGGGGACAGTGCAGAGGGAGCTTTACTCTGTATCTAAGCCCGTGCTGTACCTGTCCTGGGAGTGTTTGATGGGGACAGTGTAGAGGGAGCTTTACTCTGTATCTAACCCCATGCTGTACCTGTCCTGGGAGTGTTTGATGGGGACAGTGTAGAGGGAGCTTTACTCTGTATCTAACTCCGTGCTGTACCTGTCCTGGGAGTGTTTGATGGGGACAGTGTAGAGGGAGCTTTACTCTGTATCTAACCCCGTGCTGTACCTGTCCTGGGAGTGTTTGATGGGGACGGTGTAGAGGGAGCTTTACTCTGTATCTAACCCCGTGCTGTACCTCTCCTGGGAGTGTTTGATGGGGACAGTGTAGAGGGAGCTTTACTCTGTATCTAACCCCGTGCTGTTCCTGTCCTGGGAGTGTTTGATGGGGACAGTGTAGAGGGAGCTTTACTCTGTATCTAACCCCGTGCTGTACCTGTCCTGGGAGTGTTTGATGGGCACGGTGTAGAGGGAGCTTTACTCTGTATCTAACCCCGTGCTGTACCTGTCCTGGGAGTGTTTGATGGGGACGGTGTAGAGGGAGCTTTACTCTGTATCTAACCCCGTGCTGTACCTGTCCTGGGTGTGTTTGATGGGGACAGTGTAGAGGGAGCTTTACTCTGTATCTAACCCCGTGCTGTACCTGTCCTGGGAGTGTTTGATGGGGACAGTGTAGAGGGAGCTTTACTCTGTATCTAACCCCATGCTGTACCTGTCCTGGGAGTGTTTGATGGGGACAATGTAGAGGGAGCTTTACTCTGTATCTAACCCCGTGCTGTACCTGTCCTGGGAGTGTTTGATGGGGACATTGTAGAGGGAGCTTTACTCTGTATCTAACCCCGTGCTGTACCTGTCCTGGGAGTGTTTGATGGGGACAGTGTAGAGGGAGCTTTACTCTGTATTTAACCCCGTGCTGTACCTGTCCTGGGAGTGTTTGATGGGGACAGTGTAGAGGGAGATTTACTCTTTATCTAACCCCGTGCTGTACCTGTCCTGGGAATGTTTGATGGGGACAGTGTAGAGGGAGCTTTACTCTGTATCTAACCCCGTGCTGTACCTGTCCTGGGAGTGTTTGATGGGGACAGTGGAGAGCGAGCTTTACTCTGTATCTAACCCCGTGCTGTACCTGTCCTGGGAGTGTTTGATGGGGACGGTGTAGAGGGAGCTTTACTCTGTATCTAACCCCGTGCTGTACCTCTCCTGGGAGTGTTTGATGGGGACAGTGTAGAGGGAGCTTTACTCTGTATCTAACCCCGTGCTGTTCCTGTCCTGGGAGTGTTTGATGGGGACAGTGTAGAGGGAGCTTTACTCTGTATCTAACCCCGTGCTGTACCTGTCCTGGGAGTGTTTGATGGGCACGGTGTAGAGGGAGCTTTACTCTGTATCTAACCCCGTGCTGTACCTGTCCTGGGAGTGTTTGATGGGGACGGTGTAGAGGGAGCTTTACTCTGTATCTAACCCCGTGCTGTACCTGTCCTGGGTGTGTTTGATGGGGACAGTGTAGAGGGAGCTTTACTCTGTATCTACCCCGTGCTGTACCTGTCCTGGGAGTGTTTGATGGGGACAGTGTAGAGGGAGCTTTACTCTGTATCTAACCCCATGCTGTACCTGTCCTGGGAGTGTTTGATGGGGACGGTGTAGAGGGAGCTTTACTCTGTATCTAACCCCGTGCTGTACCTCTCCTGGGAGTGTTTGATGGGGACAGTGTAGAGGGAGCTTTACTCTGTATCTTACCCCGTGCTGTTCCTGTCCTGGGAGTGTTTGATGGGGACAGTGTAGAGGGAGCTTTACTCTGTATCTAACCCCGTGCTGTACCTGTCCTGGGAGTGTTTGATGGCCACGGTGTAGAGGGAGCTTTACTCTGTATCTAACCCCGTGCTGTACCTGTCCTGGGAGTGTTTGATGGGGACGGTGTAGAGGGAGCTTTACTCTGTATCTAACCCCGTGCTGTACCTGTCCTTGGAGTGTTTGATGGGGACAGTGTAGAGGGAGCTTTACTCTGTATCTAACCCCGTGCTGTACCTGTCCTGGGAGTGTTTGATGGGGACAGTGCAGAGGGAGCTTTACTCTGTATCTAACCCCGTGCTGTACCTGTCCTGGGAGTGTTTGATGGGGACAGTGTAGAGGGAGCTTTATTCTGTATCTAACCCCATGCTGTACCTGTCCTGGGAGTGTTTGATGGGGACAGTGCAGAGGGAGCTTTACTCTGTATCTAAGCCCGTGCTGTACCTGTCCTGGGAGTGTTTGATGGGGACAGTGTAGAGGGAGATTTACTCTGTATCTAACCCCATGCTGTACCTGTCCTGGGAGTGTTTGATGGGGACAGTGTAGAGGGAGCTTTACTCTGTATCTAACTCCGTGCTGTACCTGTCCTGGGAGTGTTTGATGGGGACAGTGTAGAGGGAGCTTTACTCTGTATCTAACCCCGTGCTGTACCTGTCCTGGGAGTGTTTGATGGGGACGGTGTAGAGAGAGCTTTACTCTGTATCTAACCCCGTGCTGTACCTCTCCTGGGAGTGTTTGATGGGGACAGTGTAGAGGGAGCTTTACTCTGTATCTAACCCCGTGCTGTTCCTGTCCTGGGAGTGTTTGATGGGTACAGTGTAGAGGGAGCTTTACTCTGTATCTAACCCCGTGCTGTACCTGTCCTGGGAGTGTTTGATGGGCACGGTGTAGAGGGAGCTTTACTCTGTATCTAACCCCGTGCTGTACCTGTCCTGGGAGTGTTTGATGGGGACGGTGTAGAGGGAGCTTTACTCTGTATCTAACCCCGTGCTGTACCTGTCCTTGGAGTGTTTGATGGGGACAGTGGAGAGGGAGCTTTACTCTGTATCTAACCCCGTGCTGTACCTGTCCTGGGAGTGTTTGATGGGGACAGTGCAGAGGGAGCTTTACTCTGTATCTAACCCCGTGCTGTACCTGTCCTGGGAGTGTTTGATGGGGACAGTGTAGAGGGAGCTTTATTCTGTATCTAACCCCATGCTGTACCTGTCCTGGGAGTGTTTGATGGGGACAGTGCAGAGGGAGCTTTACTCTGTATCTAAGCCCGTGCTGTACCTGTCCTGGGAGTGTTTGATGGGGACAGTGTAGAGGGAGCTTTACTCTGTATCTAACCCCATGCTGTACCTGTCCTGGGAGTGTTTGATGGGGACAGTGTAGAGGGAGCTTTACTCTGTATCTAACTCCGTGCTGTACCTGTCCTGGGAGTGTTTGATGGGGACAGTGTAGAGGGAGCTTTACTCTGTATCTAACCCCGTGCTGTACCTGTCCTGGGAGTGTTTGATGGGGACGGTGTAGAGGGAGCTTTACTCTGTATCTAACCCCGTGCTGTACCTCTCCTGGGAGTGTTTGATGGGGACAGTGTAGAGGGAGCTTTACTCTGTATCTAACCCCGTGCTGTTCCTGTCCTGGGAGTGTTTGATGGGGACAGTGTAGAGGGAGCTTTACTCTGTATCTAACCCCGTGCTGTACCTGTCCTGGGAGTGTTTGATGGGCACGGTGTAGAGGGAGCTTTACTCTGTATCTAACCCCGTGCTGTACCTGTCCTGGGAGTGTTTGATGGGGACGGTGTAGAGGGAGCTTTACTCTGTATCTAACCCCGTGCTGTACCTGTCCTGGGTGTGTTTGATGGGGACAGTGTAGAGGGAGCTTTACTCTGTATCTAACCCCGTGCTGTACCTGTCCTGGGAGTGTTTGATGGGGACAGTGTAGAGGGAGCTTTACTCTGTATCTAACCCCATGCTGTACCTGTCCTGGGAGTGTTTGATGGGGACAATGTAGAGGGAGCTTTACTCTGTATCTAACCCCGTGCTGTACCTGTCCTGGGAGTGTTTGATGGGGACATTGTAGAGGGAGCTTTACTCTGTATCTAACCCCGTGCTGTACCTGTCCTGGGAGTGTTTGATGGGGACAGTGTAGAGGGAGGTTTACTCTGTATTTAACCCCGTGCTGTACCTGTCCTGGGAGTGTTTGATGGGGACAGTGTAGAGGGAGATTTACTCTTTATCTAACCCCGTGCTGTACCTGTCCTGGGAATGTTTGATGGGGACAGTGTAGAGGGAGCTTTACTCTGTATCTAACCCCGTGCTGTACCTGTCCTGGGAGTGTTTGATGGGGACAGTGGAGAGCGAGCTTTACTCTGTATCTAACCCCGTGCTGTACCTGTCCTGGGAGTGTTTGATGGGGACGGTGTAGAGGGAGCTTTACTCTGTATCTAACCCCGTGCTGTACCTCTCCTGGGAGTGTTTGATGGGGACAGTGTAGAGGGAGCTTTACTCTGTATCTAACCCCGTGCTGTTCCTGTCCTGGGAGTGTTTGATGGGGACAGTGTAGAGGGAGCTTTACTCTGTATCTAACCCCGTGCTGTACCTGTCCTGGGAGTGTTTGATGGGCACGGTGTAGAGGGAGCTTTACTCTGTATCTAACCCCGTGCTGTACCTGTCCTGGGAGTGTTTGATGGGGACGGTGTAGAGGGAGCTTTACTCTGTATCTAACCCCGTGCTGTACCTGTCCTGGGTGTGTTTGATGGGGACAGTGTAGAGGGAGCTTTACTCTGTATCTACCCCGTGCTGTACCTTTCCTGGGAGTGTTTGATGGGGACAGTGTAGAGGGAGCTTTACTCTGTATCTAACCCCATGCTGTACCTGTCCTGGGAGTGTTTGATGGGGACGGTGTAGAGGGAGCTTTACTCTGTATCTAACCCCGTGCTGTACCTCTCCTGGGAGTGTTTGATGGGGACAGTGTAGAGGGAGCTTTACTCTGTATCTTACCCCGTGCTGTTCCTGTCCTGGGAGTGTTTGATGGGGACAGTGTAGAGGGAGCTTTACTCTGTATCTAACCCCGTGCTGTACCTGTCCTGGGAGTGTTTGATGGGCACGGTGTAGAGGGAGCTTTACTCTGTATCTAACCCCGTGCTGTACCTGTCCTGGGAGTGTTTGATGGGGACGGTGTAGAGGGAGCTTTACTCTGTATCTAACCCCGTGCTGTACCTGTCCTTGGAGTGTTTGATGGGGACAGTGTAGAGGGAGCTTTACTCTGTATCTAACCCCGTGCTGTACCTGTCCTGGGAGTGTTTGATGGGGACAGTGCAGAGGGAGCTTTACTCTGTATCTAACCCCGTGCTGTACCTGTCCTGGGAGTGTTTGATGGGGACAGTGTAGAGGGAGCTTTATTCTGTATCTAACCCCATGCTGTACCTGTCCTGGGAGTGTTTGATGGGGACAGTGCAGAGGGAGCTTTACTCTGTATCTAAGCCCGTGCTGTACCTGTCCTGGGAGTGTTTGATGGGGACAGTGTAGAGGGAGCTTTACTCTGTATCTAACCCCATGCTGTACCTGTCCTGGGAGTGTTTGATGGGGACAGTGTAGAGGGAGCTTTACTCTGTATCTAACTCCGTGCTGTACCTGTCCTGGGAGTGTTTGAAGGGGACAGTGTAGAGGGAGCTTTACTCTGTATCTAACCCCGTGCTGTACCTGTCCTGGGAGTGTTTGATGGGGACGGTGTAGAGGGAGCTTTACTCTGTATCTAACCCCGTGCTGTACCTCTCCTGGGAGTGTTTGATGGGGACAGTGTAGTGGGAGCTTTACTCTGTATCTAACCCCGTGCTGTTCCTGTCCTGGGAGTGTTTGATGGGGACAGTGTAGAGGGAGCTTTACTCTGTATCTAACCCCGTGCTGTACCTGTCCTGGGAGTGTTTGATGGGCACGGTGTAGAGGGAGCTTTACTCTGTATCTAACCCCGTGCTGTACCTGTCCTGGGAGTGTTTGATGGGGACGGTGTAGAGGGAGCTTTACTCTGTATCTAACCCCGTGCTGTACCTGTCCTGGGTGTGTTTGATGGGGACAGTGTAGAGGGAGCTTTACTCTGTATCTAACCCCGTGCTGTACCTGTCCTGGGAGTGTTTGATGGGGACAGTGTAGAGGGAGCTTTACTCTGTATCTAACCCCATGCTGTACCTGTCCTGGGAGTGTTTGATGGGGACAATGTAGAGGGAGCTTTACTCTGTATCTAACCCCGTGCTGTACCTGTCCTGGGAGTGTTTGATGGGGACATTGTAGAGGGAGCTTTACTCTGTATCTAACCCCGTGCTGTACCTGTCCTGGGAGTGTTTGATGGGGACAGTGTAGAGGGAGCTTTACTCTGTATTTAACCCCGTGCTGTACCTGTCCTGGGAGTGTTTGATGGGGACAGTGTAGAGGGAGATTTACTCTTTATCTAACCCCGTGCTGTACCTGTCCTGGGAATGTTTGATGGGGACAGTGTAGAGGGAGCTTTACTCTGTATCTAACCCCGTGCTGTACCTGTCCTGGGAGTGTTTGATGGGGACAGTGGAGAGCGAGCTTTACTCTGTATCTAACCCCGTGCTGTACCTGTCCTGGGAGTGTTTGATGGGGACGGTGTAGAGGGAGCTTTACTCTGTATCTAACCCCGTGCTGTACCTCTCCTGGGAGTGTTTGATGGGGACAGTGTAGAGGGAGCTTTACTCTGTATCTAACCCCGTGCTGTTCCTGTCCTGGGAGTGTTTGATGGGGACAGTGTAGAGGGAGCTTTACTCTGTATCTAACCCCGTGCTGTACCTGTCCTGGGAGTGTTTGATGGGCACGGTGTAGAGGGAGCTTTACTCTGTATCTAACCCCGTGCTGTACCTGTCCTGGGAGTGTTTGATGGGGACGGTGTAGAGGGAGCTTTACTCTGTATCTAACCCCGTGCTGTACCTGTCCTGGGTGTGTTTGATGGGGACAGTGTAGAGGGAGCTTTACTCTGTATCTAACCCCGTGCTGTACCTGTCCTGGGAGTGTTTGATGGGGACAGTGTAGAGGGAGCTTTACTCTGTATCTAACCCCATGCTGTACCTGTCCTGGGAGTGTTTGATGGGGACAATGTAGAGGGAGCTTTACTCTGTATCTAACCCCGTGCTGTACCTGTCCTGGGAGTGTTTGATGGGGACATTGTAGAGGGAGCTTTACTCTGTATCTAACCCCGTGCTGTACCTGTCCTGGGAGTGTTTGATGGGGACAGTGTAGAGGGAGCTTTACTCTGTATTTAACCCCGTGCTGTACCTGTCCTGGGAGTGTTTGATGGGGACAGTGTAGAGGGAGATTTACTCTTTATCTAACCCCGTGCTGTACCTGTCCTGGGAATGTTTGATGGGGACAGTGTAGAGGGAGCTTTACTCTGTATCTAACCCCGTGCTGTACCTGTCCTGGGAGTGTTTGATGGGGACAGTGGAGAGCGAGCTTTACTCTGTATCTAACCCCGTGCTGTACCTGTCCTGGGAGTGTTTGATGGGGACAGTGTAGAGGGAGCTTTACTCTGTATCTAACCCCGTGCTGTACCTGTCCTGGGAGTGTTTGATGGGGACAATGTAGAGGGAGCTTTACTCTGTATCTAACCCCGTGCTGTACCTGTCCTGGGAGTGTTTGATGGGGACGGTGTAGAGGGAGCTTTACTCTGTATCTAACCCTGTGCTGTACCTGTCCTGGGAGTGTTTGATGGGGACAGTGTAGAGGGAGCTTTACTCTGTATCTAACCCCGTGCTGTACCTGTCCTGGGAGTGTTTGATGGGGACAGTGTAGAGGGAGCTTTACTCTGTATCTAACCCTGTGCTGTACCTGTCCTGGGAGTGTTTGATGGGGACAGTGTAGAGGGAGCTTTACTCTGTATCTAACCCTGTGCTGTACCTGTCCTGGGAGTGTTTGATGGGGACAGTGTAGAGGGAGCTTTACTCAGTATCTAACGCCGTGCTGTACCTGTCCTGGGAGTGTTTGATGGGGACAGTGTAGAGGGAGCTTTACTCTGTATGTAACCCCGTGCTGTACCTGTCCTGGGAGTGTTTGATGGGGACAGTGTAGAGGGAGCTTTACTCTGTATCTAACCCCGTGCTGTACCTGTCCTGGGAGTGTTTGATGGGGACAGTGTAGAGGGAGCTTTACTCTGTATCTAACCCCGTGCTGTACCTGTCCTGGGAGTGTTTGATGGGGACAGTGTAGAGGGAGCTTTACTCTGTATCTAACCCCGTGCTGTACCTGTCCTGGGAGTGTTTGATGGGGACAGTGCAGAGGGAGCTTTACTCTGTATCTAACCCCGTGCTGTACCTGTCCTTGGAGTGTTTGATGGGGACAGTGTAGAGGGAGCTTTACTCTGTATCTAACCCCGTGCTGTTCCTGTCCTGGGAGTGTTTGATGGGGACAGTGCAGAGGGAGCTTTACTCTGTATCTAACCCCGTGCTGTACCTGTCCTGGGAGTGTTTGATGGGGACAGTGTAGAGGGAGCTTTACTCTGTATCTAACCCCATGCTGTACCTGTCCTGGGAGTGTTTGATGGGGACAGTGCAGAGGGAGCTTTACTCTGTATCTAACCCCGTGCTGTACCTGTCCTGGGAGTGTTTGATGGGGACAGTGTAGAGGGAGATTTACTCTGTATCTAACCCCATGCTGTACCTGTCCTGGGAGTGTTTGATGGGGACAGTGTAGAGGGAGCTTTACTCTGTATCTAACTCCGTGCTGTACCTGTCCTGGGAGTGTTTGATGGGGACAGTGTAGAGGGAGCTTTACTCTGTATCTAACCCCGTGCTGTACCTGTCCTGGGAGTGTTTGATGGGGACGGTGTAGAGAGAGCTTTACTCTGTATCTAACCCCGTGCTGTACCTCTCCTGGGAGTGTTTGATGGGGACAGTGTAGAGGGAGCTTTACTCTGTATCTAACCCCGTGCTGTTCCTGTCCTGGGAGTGTTTGATGGGGACAGTGTAGAGGGAGCTTTACTCTGTATCTAACCCCGTGCTGTACCTGTCCTGGGAGTGTTTGATGGGCACGGTGTAGAGGGAGCTTTACTCTGTATCTAACCCCGTGCTGTACCTGTCCTGGGAGTGTTTGATGGGGACGGTGTAGAGGGAGCTTTACTCTGTATCTAACCCCGTGCTGTACCTGTCCTTGGAGTGTTTGATGGGGACAGTGGAGAGGGAGCTTTACTCTGTATCTAACCCCGTGCTGTACCTGTCCTGGGAGTGTTTGATGGGGACAGTGCAGAGGGAGCTTTACTCTGTATCTAACCCCGTGCTGTACCTGTCCTGGGAGTGTTTGATGGGGACAGTGTAGAGGGAGCTTTATTCTGTATCTAACCCCATGCTGTACCTGTCCTGGGAGTGTTTGATGGGGACAGTGCAGAGGGAGCTTTACTCTGTATCTAAGCCCGTGCTGTACCTGTCCTGGGAGTGTTTGATGGGGACAGTGTAGAGGGAGCTTTACTCTGTATCTAACCCCATGCTGTACCTGTCCTGGGAGTGTTTGATGGGGACAGTGTAGAGGGAGCTTTACTCTGTATCTAACCCCGTGCTGTACCTGTCCTGGGAGTGTTTGATGGGCACGGTGTAGAGGGAGCTTTACTCTGTATCTAACCCCGTGCTGTACCTGTCCTGGGAGTGTTTGATGGGGACGGTGTAGAGGGAGCTTTACTCTGTATCTAACCCCGTGCTGTACCTGTCCTGGGTGTGTTTGATGGGGACATTGTAGAGGGAGCTTTACTCTGTATCTAACCCCGTGCTGTACCTGTCCTGGGAGTGTTTGATGGGGACAGTGTAGAGGGAGCTTTACTCTGTATCTAACCCCATGCTGTACCTGTCCTGGGAGTGTTTGATGGGGACAATGTAGAGGGAGCTTTACTCTGTATCTAACCCCGTGCTGTACCTGTCCTGGGAGTGTTTGATGGGGACATTGTAGAGGGAGCTTTACTCTGTATCTAACCCCGTGCTGTACCTGTCCTGGGAGTGTTTGATGGGGACAGTGTAGAGGGAGCTTTACTCTGTATTTAACCCCGTGCTGTACCTGTCCTGGGAGTGTTTGATGGGGACAGTGTAGAGGGAGATTTACTCTTTATCTAACCCCGTGCTGTACCTGTCCTGGGAATGTTTGATGGGGACAGTGTAGAGGGAGCTTTACTCTGTATCTAACCCCGTGCTGTACCTGTCCTGGGAGTGTTTGATGGGGACAGTGGAGAGCGAGCTTTACTCTGTATCTAACCCCGTGCTGTACCTGTCCTGGGAGTGTTTGATGGGGACGGTGTAGAGGGAGCTTTACTCTGTATCTAACCCCGTGCTGTACCTCTCCTGGGAGTGTTTGATGGGGACAGTGTAGAGGGAGCTTTACTCTGTATCTAACCCCGTGCTGTTCCTGTCCTGGGAGTGTTTGATGGGGACAGTGTAGAGGGAGCTTTACTCTGTATCTAACCCCGTGCTGTACCTGTCCTGGGAGTGTTTGATGGGCACGGTGTAGAGGGAGCTTTACTCTGTATCTAACCCCGTGCTGTACCTGTCCTGGGAGTGTTTGATGGGGACGGTGTAGAGGGAGCTTTACTCTGTATCTAACCCCGTGCTGTACCTGTCCTGGGTGTGTTTGATGGGGACAGTGTAGAGGGAGCTTTACTCTGTATCTAACCCCGTGCTGTACCTGTCCTGGGAGTGTTTGATGGGGACAGTGTAGAGGGAGCTTTACTCTGTATCTAACCCCATGCTGTACCTGTCCTGGGAGTGTTTGATGGGGACAATGTAGAGGGAGCTTTACTCTGTATCTAACCCCGTGCTGTACCTGTCCTGGGAGTGTTTGATGGGGACATTGTAGAGGGAGCTTTACTCTGTATCTAACCCCGTGCTGTACCTGTCCTGGGAGTGTTTGATGGGGACAGTGTAGAGGGAGCTTTACTCTGTATTTAACCCCGTGCTGTACCTGTCCTGGGAGTGTTTGATGGGGACAGTGTAGAGGGAGATTTACTCTTTATCTAACCCCGTGCTGTACCTGTCCTGGGAATGTTTGATGGGGACAGTGTAGAGGGAGCTTTACTCTGTATCTAACCCCGTGCTGTACCTGTCCTGGGAGTGTTTGATGGGGACAGTGGAGAGCGAGCTTTACTCTGTATCTAACCCCGTGCTGTACCTGTCCTGGGAGTGTTTGATGGGGACAGTGTAGAGGGAGCTTTACTCTGTATCTAACCCCATGCTGTACCTGTCCTGGGAGTGTTTGATGGGGACAATGTAGAGGGAGCTTTACTCTGTATCTAACCCCGTGCTGTACCTGTCCTTGGAGTGTTTGATGGGGACAGTGTAGAGGGAGCTTTACTCTGTATCTAACCCCGTGCTGTACCTGTCCTGGGAGTGTTTGATGGGGACAGTGCAGAGGGAGCTTTACTCTGTATCTAACCCCGTGCTGTACCTGTCCTGGGAGTGTTTGATGGGGACAGTGTAGAGGGAGCTTTATTCTGTATCTAACCCCATGCTGTACCTGTCCTGGGAGTGTTTGATGGGGACAGTGCAGAGGGAGCTTTACTCTGTATCTAAGCCCGTGCTGTACCTGTCCTGGGAGTGTTTGATGGGGACAGTGTAGAGGGAGCTTTACTCTGTATCTAACCCCATGCTGTACCTGTCCTGGGAGTGTTTGATGGGGACAGTGTAGAGGGAGCTTTACTCTGTATCTAACCCCGTGCTGTACCTGTCCTGGGAGTGTTTGATGGGGACGGTGTAGAGGGAGCTTTACTCTGTATCTAACCCCGTGCTGTACCTCTCCTGGGAGTGTTTGATGGGGACAGTGTAGAGGGAGCTTTACTCTGTATCTAACCCCGTGCTGTTCCTGTCCTGGGAGTGTTTGATGGGGACAGTGTAGAGGGAGCTTTACTCTGTATCTAACCCCGTGCTGTACCTGTCCTGGGAGTGTTTGATGGGCACGGTGTAGAGGGAGCTTTACTCTGTATCTAACCCCGTGCTGTACCTGTCCTGGGAGTGTTTGATGGGGACGGTGTAGAGGGAGCTTTACTCTGTATCTAACCCCGTGCTGTACCTGTCCTGGGTGTGTTTGATGGGGACAGTGTAGAGGGAGCTTTACTCTGTATCTAACCCCGTGCTGTACCTGTCCTGGGAGTGTTTGATGGGGACAGTGTAGAGGGAGCTTTACTCTGTATCTAACCCCATGCTGTACCTGTCCTGGGAGTGTTTGATGGGGACAATGTAGAGGGAGCTTTACTCTGTATCTAACCCCGTGCTGTACCTGTCCTGGGAGTGTTTGATGGGGACATTGTAGAGGGAGCTTTACTCTGTATCTAACCCCGTGCTGTACCTGTCCTGGGAGTGTTTGATGGGGACAGTGTAGAGGGAGCTTTACTCTGTATTTAACCCCGTGCTGTACCTGTCCTGGGAGTGTTTGATGGGGACAGTGTAGAGGGAGATTTACTCTTTATCTAACCCCGTGCTGTACCTGTCCTGGGAATGTTTGATGGGGACAGTGTAGAGGGAGCTTTACTCTGTATCTAACCCCGTGCTGTACCTGTCCTGGGAGTGTTTGATGGGGACAGTGGAGAGCGAGCTTTACTCTGTATCTAACCCCGTGCTGTACCTGTCCTGGGAGTGTTTGATGGGGACGGTGTAGAGGGAGCTTTACTCTGTATCTAACCCCGTGCTGTACCTCTCCTGGGAGTGTTTGTTGGGGACAGTGTAGAGGGAGCTTTACTCTGTATCTAACCCCGTGCTGTTCCTGTCCTGGGAGTGTTTGATGGGGACAGTGTAGAGGGAGCTTTACTCTGTATCTAACCCCGTGCTGTACCTGTCCTGGGAGTGTTTGATGGGCACGGTGTAGAGGGAGCTTTACTCTGTATCTAACCCCGTGCTGTACCTGTCCTGGGAGTGTTTGATGGGGACGGTGTAGAGGGAGCTTTACTCTGTATCTAACCCCGTGCTGTACCTGTCCTGGGTGTGTTTGATGGGGACAGTGTAGAGGGAGCTTTACTCTGTATCTAACCCCGTGCTGTACCTGTCCTGGGAGTGTTTGATGGGGACAGTGTAGAGGGAGCTTTACTCTGTATCTAACCCCATGCTGTACCTGTCCTGGGAGTGTTTGATGGGGACAATGTAGAGGGAGCTTTACTCTGTATCTAACCCCGTGCTGTACCTGTCCTGGGAGTTTTTGATGGGGACATTGTAGAGGGAGCTTTACTCTGTATCTAACCCCGTGCTGTACCTGTCCTGGGAGTGTTTGATGGGGACAGTGTAGAGGGAGCTTTACTCTGTATTTAACCCCGTGCTGTACCTGTCCTGGGAGTGTTTGATGGGGACAGTGTAGAGGGAGATTTACTCTTTATCTAACCCCGTGCTGTACCTGTCCTGGGAATGTTTGATGGGGACAGTGTAGAGGGAGCTTTACTCTGTATCTAACCCCGTGCTGTACCTGTCCTGGGAGTGTTTGATGGGGACAGTGGAGAGCGAGCTTTACTCTGTATCTAACCCCGTGCTGTACCTGTCCTGGGAGTGTTTGATGGGGACAGTGTAGAGGGAGCTTTACTCTGTATCTAACCCCATGCTGTACCTGTCCTGGGAGTGTTTGATGGGGACAATGTAGAGGGAGCTTTACTCTGTATCTAACCCCGTGCTGTACCTGTCCTGGGAGTGTTTGATGGGGACGGTGTAGAGGGAGCTTTACTCTGTATCTAACCCTGTGCTGTACCTGTCCTGGGAGTGTTTGATGGGGACAGTGTAGAGGGAGCTTTACTCTGTATCTAACCCCGTGCTGTACCTGTCCTGGGAGTGTTTGATGGGGACGGTGTAGAGGGAGATTTATTCTGTATCTAACCCCGTGCTGTACCTGTCCTGGGAGTGTTTGATGGGGACAGTGTAGAGGGAGCTTTACTCTGTATCTAACCCTGTGCTGTACCTGTCCTGGGAGTGTTTGATGGGGACAGTGTAGAGGGAGCTTTACTCTGTATCTAACCCCGTGCTGTACCTGTCCTGGGAGTGTTTGATGGGGACGGTGTAGAGGGAGATTTATTCTGTATCTAACCCCGTGCTGTTCCTGTCCTGGGAGTGTTTGATGGGGACAGTGTAGAGGGAGCTTTACTCTGTATCTAACCCTGTGCTGTACCTGTCCTGGGAGTTTTAGATGGGGACAGTGTAGAGGGAGATTTACTCTGTGTCTAACCCTGTGCTGTACCTGTCCTGGGAGTGTTAGATGGGGACAGTGTAGAGGGAGATTTACTCTGTATCTAACCCCGTGCTGTACCTGTCCTGGGAGTGTTTGATGGGGACAGTGTAGAGGGAGCTTTATTCTGTATCTAACCCCATGCTGTACCTGTCCTGGGAGTGTTTGATGGGGAGAGTGCAGAGGGAGCTTTACTCTGTATCTAAGCCCGTGCTGTACCTGTCCTGGGAGTGTTTGATGGGGACAGTGTAGAGGGAGCTTTACTCTGTATCTAACCCCATGCTGTACCTGTCCTGGGAGTGTTTGATGGGGACAGTGTAGAGGGAGCTTTACTCTGTATCTAACTCCGTGCTGTACCTGTCCTGGGAGTGTTTGATGGGGACAGTGTAGAGGGAGCTTTACTCTGTATCTAACCCCGTGCTGTACCTGTCCTGGGAGTGTTTGATGGGGACGGTGTAGAGGGAGCTTTACTCTGTATCTAACCCCGTGCTGTACCTCTCCTGGGAGTGTTTGATGGGGACAGTGTAGAGGGAGCTTTACTCTGTATCTAACCCCGTGCTGTTCCTGTCCTGGGAGTGTTTGATGGGGACAGTGTAGAGGGAGCTTTACTCTGTATCTAACCCCGTGCTGTACCTGTCCTGGGAGTGTTTGATGGGCACGGTGTAGAGGGAGCTTTACTCTGTATCTAACCCCGTGCTGTACCTGTCCTGGGAGTGTTTGATGGGGACGGTGTAGAGGGAGCTTTACTCTGTATCTAACCCCGTGCTGTACCTGTCCTGGGTGTGTTTGATGGGGACAGTGTAGAGGGAGCTTTACTCTGTATCTAACCCCGTGCTGTACCTGTCCTGGGAGTGTTTGATGGGGACAGTGTAGAGGGAGCTTTACTCTGTATCTAACCCCATGCTGTACCTGTCCTGGGAGTGTTTGATGGGGACAATGTAGAGGGAGCTTTACTCTGTATCTAACCCCGTGCTGTACCTGTCCTGGGAGTGTTTGATGGGGACATTGTAGAGGGAGCTTTACTCTGTATCTAACCCCGTGCTGTACCTGTCCTGGGAGTGTTTGATGGGGACAGTGTAGAGGGAGCTTTACTCTGTATTTAACCCCGTGCTGTACCTGTCCTGGGAGTGTTTGATGGGGACAGTGTAGAGGGAGATTTACTCTTTATCTAACCCCGTGCTGTACCTGTCCTGGGAATGTTTGATGGGGACAGTGTAGAGGGAGCTTTACTCTGTATCTAACCCCGTGCTGTACCTGTCCTGGGAGTGTTTGATGGGGACAGTGGAGAGCGAGCTTTACTCTGTATCTAACCCCGTGCTGTACCTGTCCTGGGAGTGTTTGATGGGGACGGTGTAGAGGGAGCTTTACTCTGTATCTAACCCCGTGCTGTACCTCTCCTGGGAGTGTTTGATGGGGACAGTGTAGAGGGAGCTTTACTCTGTATCTAACCCCGTGCTGTTCCTGTCCTGGGAGTGTTTGATGGGGACAGTGTAGAGGGAGCTTTACTCTGTATCTAACCCCGTGCTGTACCTGTCCTGGGAGTGTTTGATGGGCACGGTGTAGAGGGAGCTTTACTCTGTATCTAACCCCGTGCTGTACCTGTCCTGGGAGTGTTTGATGGGGACGGTGTAGAGGGAGCTTTACTCTGTATCTAACCCCGTGCTGTACCTGTCCTGGGTGTGTTTGATGGGGACAGTGTAGAGGGAGCTTTACTCTGTATCTAACCCCGTGCTGTACCTGTCCTGGGAGTGTTTGATGGGGACAGTGTAGAGGGAGCTTTACTCTGTATCTAACCCCATGCTGTACCTGTCCTGGGAGTGTTTGATGGGGACAATGTAGAGGGAGCTTTACTCTGTATCTAACCCCGTGCTGTACCTGTCCTGGGAGTGTTTGATGGGGACATTGTAGAGGGAGCTTTACTCTGTATCTAACCCCGTGCTGTACCTGTCCTGGGAGTGTTTGATGGGGACAGTGTAGAGGGAGCTTTACTCTGTATTTAACCCCGTGCTGTACCTGTCCTGGGAGTGTTTGATGGGGACAGTGTAGAGGGAGATTTACTCTTTATCTAACCCCGTGCTGTACCTGTCCTGGGAATGTTTGATGGGGACAGTGTAGAGGGAGCTTTACTCTGTATCTAACCCCGTGCTGTACCTGTCCTGGGAGTGTTTGATGGGGACAGTGGAGAGCGAGCTTTACTCTGTACCTAACCCCGTGCTGTACCTGTCCTGGGAGTGTTTGATGGGGACAGTGTAGAGGGAGCTTTACTCTGTATCTAACCCCATGCTGTACCTGTCCTGGGAGTGTTTGATGGGGACAATGTAGAGGGAGCTTTACTCTGTATCTAACCCCGTGCTGTACCTGTCCTTGGAGTGTTTGATGGGGACAGTGTAGAGGGAGCTTTACTCTGTATCTAACCCCGTGCTGTACCTGTCCTGGGAGTGTTTGATGGGGACAGTGCAGAGGGAGCTTTACTCTGTATCTAACCCCGTGCTGTACCTGTCCTGGGAGTGTTTGATGGGGACAGTGTAGAGGGAGCTTTATTCTGTATCTAACCCCATGCTGTACCTGTCCTGGGAGTGTTTGATGGGGACAGTGCAGAGGGAGCTTTACTCTGTATCTAACTCCGTGCTGTACCTGTCCTGGGAGTGTTTGATGGGGACAGTGTAGAGGGAGCTTTACTCTGTATCTAACCCCGTGCTGTACCTGTCCTGGGAGTGTTTGATGGGGACGGTGTAGAGGGAGCTTTACTCTGTATCTAACCCCGTGCTGTACCTCTCCTGGGAGTGTTTGATGGGGACAGTGTAGAGGGAGCTTTACTCTGTATCTAACCCCGTGCTGTTCCTGTCCTGGGAGTGTTTGATGGGGACAGTGTAGAGGGAGCTTTACTCTGTATCTAACCCCGTGCTGTACCTGTCCTGGGAGTGTTTGATGGGCACGGTGTAGAGGGAGCTTTACTCTGTATCTAACCCCGTGCTGTACCTGTCCTGGGAGTGTTTGATGGGGACGGTGTAGAGGGAGCTTTACTCTGTATCTAACCCCGTGCTGTACCTGTCCTGGGTGTGTTTGATGGGGACAGTGTAGAGGGAGCTTTACTCTGTATCTAACCCCGTGCTGTACCTGTCCTGGGAGTGTTTGATGGGGACAGTGTAGAGGGAGCTTTACTCTGTATCTAACCCCATGCTGTACCTGTCCTGGGAGTGTTTGATGGGGACAATGTAGAGGGAGCTTTACTCTGTATCTAACCCCGTGCTGTACCTGTCCTGGGAGTGTTTGATGGGGACATTGTAGAGGGAGCTTTACTCTGTATCTAACCCCGTGCTGTACCTGTCCTGGGAGTGTTTGATGGGGACAGTGTAGAGGGAGCTTTACTCTGTATTTAACCCCGTGCTGTACCTGTCCTGGGAGTGTTTGATGGGGACAGTGTAGAGGGAGATTTACTCTTTATCTAACCCCGTGCTGTACCTGTCCTGGGAATGTTTGATGGGGACAGTGTAGAGGGAGCTTTACTCTGTATCTAACCCCGTGCTGTACCTGTCCTGGGAGTGTTTGATGGGGACAGTGGAGAGCGAGCTTTACTCTGTATCTAACCCCGTGCTGTACCTGTCCTGGGAGTGTTTGATGGGGACGGTGTAGAGGGAGCTTTACTCTGTATCTAACCCCGTGCTGTACCTCTCCTGGGAGTGTTTGATGGGGACAGTGTAGAGGGAGCTTTACTCTGTATCTAACCCCGTGCTGTTCCTGTCCTGGGAGTGTTTGATGGGGACAGTGTAGAGGGAGCTTTACTCTGTATCTAACCCCGTGCTGTACCTGTCCTGGGAGTGTTTGATGGGCACGGTGTAGAGGGAGCTTTACTCTGTATCTAACCCCGTGCTGTACCTGTCCTGGGAGTGTTTGATGGGGACGGTGTAGAGGGAGCTTTACTCTGTATCTAACCCCGTGCTGTACCTGTCCTGGGTGTGTTTGATGGGGACAGTGTAGAGGGAGCTTTACTCTGTATCTAACCCCGTGCTGTACCTGTCCTGGGAGTGTTTGATGGGGACAGTGTAGAGGGAGCTTTACTCTGTATCTAACCCCATGCTGTACCTGTCCTGGGAGTGTTTGATGGGGACAATGTAGAGGGAGCTTTACTCTGTATCTAACCCCGTGCTGTACCTGTCCTGGGAGTGTTTGATGGGGACATTGTAGAGGGAGCTTTACTCTGTATCTAACCCCGTGCTGTACCTGTCCTGGGAGTGTTTGATGGGGACAGTGTAGAGGGAGCTTTACTCTGTATTTAACCCCGTGCTGTACCTGTCCTGGGAGTGTTTGATGGGGACAGTGTAGAGGGAGATTTACTCTTTATCTAACCCCGTGCTGTACCTGTCCTGGGAATGTTTGATGGGGACAGTGTAGAGGGAGCTTTACTCTGTATCTAACCCCGTGCTGTACCTGTCCTGGGAGTGTTTGATGGGGACAGTGGAGAGCGAGCTTTACTCTGTACCTAACCCCGTGCTGTACCTGTCCTGGGAGTGTTTGATGGGGACAGTGTAGAGGGAGCTTTACTCTGTATCTAACCCCATGCTGTACCTGTCCTGGGAGTGTTTGATGGGGACAATGTAGAGGGAGCTTTACTCTGTATCTAACCCCGTGCTGTACCTGTCCTTGGAGTGTTTGATGGGGACAGTGTAGAGGGAGCTTTACTCTGTATCTAACCCCGTGCTGTACCTGTCCTGGGAGTGTTTGATGGGGACAGTGCAGAGGGAGCTTTACTCTGTATCTAACCCCGTGCTGTACCTGTCCTGGGAGTGTTTGATGGGGACAGTGTAGAGGGAGCTTTATTCTGTATCTAACCCCATGCTGTACCTGTCCTGGGAGTGTTTGATGGGGACAGTGCAGAGGGAGCTTTACTCTGTATCTAAGCCCGTGCTGTACCTGTCCTGGGAGTGTTTGATGGGGACAGTGTAGAGGGAGCTTCACTCTGTATCTAACCCCATGCTGTACCTGTCCTGGGAGTGTTTGATGGGGACAGTGTAGAGGGAGCTTTACTCTGTATCTAACCCCGTGCTGTACCTGTCCTGGGAGTGTTTGATGGGGACGGTGTAGAGGGAGCTTTACTCTGTATCTAACCCCGTGCTGTACCTCTCCTGGGAGTGTTTGATGGGGACAGTGTAGAGGGAGCTTTACTCTGTATCTAACCCCGTGCTGTTCCTGTCCTGGGAGTGTTTGATGGGGACAGTGTAGAGGGAGCTTTACTCTGTATCTAACCCCGTGCTGTACCTGTCCTGGGAGTGTTTGATGGGCACGGTGTAGAGGGAGCTTTACTCTGTATCTAACCCCGTGCTGTACCTGTCCTGGGAGTGTTTGATGGGGACGGTGTAGAGGGAGCTTTACTCTGTATCTAACCCCGTGCTGTACCTGTCCTGGGTGTGTTTGATGGGGACAGTGTAGAGGGAGCTTTACTCTGTATCTAACCCCGTGCTGTACCTGTCCTGGGAGTGTTTGATGGGGACAGTGTAGAGGGAGCTTTACTCTGTATCTAACCCCATGCTGTACCTGTCCTGGGAGTGTTTGATGGGGACAATGTAGAGGGAGCTTTACTCTGTATCTAACCCCGTGCTGTACCTGTCCTGGGAGTGTTTGATGGGGACATTGTAGAGGGAGCTTTACTCTGTATCTAACCCCGTGCTGTACCTGTCCTGGGAGTGTTTGATGGGGACAGTGTAGAGGGAGCTTTACTCTGTATTTAACCCCGTGCTGTACCTGTCCTGGGAGTGTTTGATGGGGACAGTGTAGAGGGAGATTTACTCTTTATCTAACCCCGTGCTGTACCTGTCCTGGGAATGTTTGATGGGGACAGTGTAGAGGGAGCTTTACTCTGTATCTAACCCCGTGCTGTACCTGTCCTGGGAGTGTTTGATGGGGACAGTGGAGAGCGAGCTTTACTCTGTATCTAACCCCGTGCTGTACCTGTCCTGGGAGTGTTTGATGGGGACGGTGTAGAGGGAGCTTTACTCTGTATCTAACCCCGTGCTGTACCTCTCCTGGGAGTGTTTGATGGGGACAGTGTAGAGGGAGCTTTACTCTGTATCTAACCCCGTGCTGTTCCTGTCCTGGGAGTGTTTGATGGGGACAGTGTAGAGGGAGCTTTACTCTGTATCTAACCCCGTGCTGTACCTGTCCTGGGAGTGTTTGATGGGCACGGTGTAGAGGGAGCTTTACTCTGTATCTAACCCCGTGCTGTACCTGTCCTGGGAGTGTTTGATGGGGACGGTATAGAGGGAGCTTTACTCTGTATCTAACCCCGTGCTGTACCTGTCCTGGGTGTGTTTGATGGGGACAGTGTAGAGGGAGCTTTACTCTGTATCTAACCCCGTGCTGTACCTGTCCTGGGAGTGTTTGATGGGGACAGTGTAGAGGGAGCTTTACTCTGTATCTAACCCCATGCTGTACCTGTCCTGGGAGTGTTTGATGGGGACAATGTAGAGGGAGCTTTACTCTGTATCTAACCCCGTGCTGTACCTGTCCTGGGAGTTTTTGATGGGGACATTGTAGAGGGAGCTTTACTCTGTATCTAACCCCGTGCTGTACCTGTCCTGGGAGTGTTTGATGGGGACAGTGTAGAGGGAGCTTTACTCTGTATTTAACCCCGTGCTGTACCTGTCCTGGGAGTGTTTGATGGGGACAGTGTAGAGGGAGATTTACTCTTTATCTAACCCCGTGCTGTACCTGTCCTGGGAATGTTTGATGGGGACAGTGTAGAGGGAGCTTTACTCTGTATCTAACCCCGTGCTGTACCTGTCCTGGGAGTGTTTGATGGGGACAGTGGAGAGCGAGCTTTACTCTGTATCTAACCCCGTGCTGTACCTGTCCTGGGAGTGTTTGATGGGGACAGTGTAGAGGGAGCTTTACTCTGTATCTAACCCCATGCTGTACCTGTCCTGGGAGTGTTTGATGGGGACAATGTAGAGGGAGCTTTACTCTGTATCTAAGCCCGTGCTGTACCTGTCCTGGGAGTGTTTGATGGGGACGGTGTAGAGGGAGCTTTACTCTGTATCTAACCCTGTGCTGTACCTGTCCTGGGAGTGTTTGATGGGGACAGTGTAGAGGGAGCTTTACTCTGTATCTAACCCCGTGCTGTACCTGTCCTGGGAGTATTTGATGGGGACGGTGTAGAGGGAGATTTATTCTGTATCTAACCCCGTGCTGTACCTGTCCTGGGAGTGTTTGATGGGGACAGTGTAGAGGGAGCTTTACTCTGTATCTAACCCTGTGCTGTACCTGTCCTGGGAGTGTTTGATGGGGACAGTGTAGAGGCAGCTTTACTCTGTATCTAACCCCGTGCTGTACCTGTCCTGGGAGTGTTTGATGGGGACAGTGTAGAGGGAGATTTATTCTGTATCTAACCCCGTGCTGTTCCTGTCCTGGGAGTGTTTGATGGGGACAGTGTAGAGGGAGCTTTACTCTGTATCTAACCCTGTGCTGTACCTGTCCTGGGAGTTTTAGATGGGGACAGTGTAGAGGGAGATTTACTCTGTATCTAACCCTGTGCTGTACCTGTCCTGGGAGTGTTAGATGGGGACAGTGTAGAGGGAGATTTACTCTGTATCTAACCCCGTGCTGTACCTGTCCTGGGAGTGTTTGATGGGGACAGTGTAGAGGGAACTTTACTCTGTATTTAACCCCGTGCTGTACCTGTCCTGGGAGTGTTTGATGGGGACAGTGTAGATGGAGCTTTACTCTGTATCTAACCCTGTGCTGTACCTGTCCTGGGAGTGTTTGATGGGGACAGTGTAGAGGGAACTTTACTCTGTATCTAACCCCGTGCTGTACCTGTCCTGGGAGTGTTTGATGGGGACGGTGTAGAGGGAGATTTATTCTGTATCTAACCCCGTGCTGTTCCTGTCCTGGGAGTGTTTGATGGGGACAGTGTAGAGGGAGCTTTACTCTGTATCTAACCCTGTGCTGTACCTGTCCTGGGAGTTTTAGATGGGGACAGTGTAGAGGGAGATTTACTCTGTATCTAACCCTGTGCTGTACCTGTCCTGGGAGTGTTAGATGGGGACAGTGTAGAGGGAGATTTACTCTGTATCTAACCCCGTGCTGTACCTGTCCTGGGAGTGTTTGATGGGGACAGTGTAGAGGGAGCTTTATTCTGTATCTAACCCCATGCTGTACCTGTCCTGGGAGTGTTTGATGGGGACAGTGCAGAGGGAGCTTTACTCTGTATCTAAGCCCGTGCTGTACCTGTCCTGGGAGTGTTTGATGGGGACAGTGTAGAGGGAGCTTTACTCTGTATCTAACCCCATGCTGTACCTGTCCTGGGAGTGTTTGATGGGGACAGTGTAGAGGGAGCTTTACTCTGTATCTAACTCCGTGCTGTACCTGTCCTGGGAGTGTTTGATGGGGACAGTGTAGAGGGAGCTTTACTCTGTATCTAACCCCGTGCTGTACCTGTCCTGGGAGTGTTTGATGGGGACGGTGTAGAGGGAGCTTTACTCTGTATCTAACCCCGTGCTGTACCTCTCCTGGGAGTGTTTGATGGGGACAGTGTAGAGGGAGCTTTACTCTGTATCTAACCCCGTGCTGTTCCTGTCCTGGGAGTGTTTGATGGGGACAGTGTAGAGGGAGCTTTACTCTGTATCTAACCCCGTGCTGTACCTGTCCTGGGAGTGTTTGATGGGCACGGTGTAGAGGGAGCTTTACTCTGTATCTAACCCCGTGCTGTACCTGTCCTGGGAGTGTTTGATGGGGACGGTGTAGAGGGAGCTTTACTCTGTATCTAACCCCGTGCTGTACCTGTCCTGGGTGTGTTTGATGGGGACAGTGTAGACGGAGCTTTACTCTGTATCTAACCCCGTGCTGTACCTGTCCTGGGAGTGTTTGATGGGGACAGTGTAGAGGGAGCTTTACTCTGTATCTAACCCCATGCTGTACCTGTCCTGGGAGTGTTTGATGGGGACAATGTAGAGGGAGCTTTACTCTGTATCTAACCCCGTGCTGTACCTGTCCTGGGAGTGTTTGATGGGGACATTGTAGAGGGAGCTTTACTCTGTATCTAACCCCGTGCTGTACCTGTCCTGGGAGTGTTTGATGGGGACAGTGTAGAGGGAGCTTTACTCTGTATCTAACCCCGTGCTGTACCTGTCCTGGGAGTGTTTGATGGGGACAGTGTAGAGGGAGATTTACTCTTTATCTAACCCCGTGCTGTACCTGTCCTGGGAATGTTTGATGGGGACAGTGTAGAGGGAGCTTTACTCTGTATCTAACCCCGTGCTGTACCTGTCCTGGGAGTGTTTGATGGGGACAGTGGAGAGCGAGCTTTACTCTGTATCTAACCCCGTGCTGTACCTGTCCTGGGAGTGTTTGATGGGGACGGTGTAGAGGGAGCTTTACTCTGTATCTAACCCCGTGCTGTACCTCTCCTGGGAGTGTTTGATGGGGACAGTGTAGAGGGAGCTTTACTCTGTATCTAACCCCGTGCTGTTCCTGTCCTGGGAGTGTTTGATGGGGACAGTGTAGAGGGAGCTTTACTCTGTATCTAACCCCGTGCTGTACCTGTCCTGGGAGTGTTTGATGGGCACGGTGTAGAGGGAGCTTTACTCTGTATCTAACCCCGTGCTGTACCTGTCCTGGGAGTGTTTGATGGGGACGGTGTAGAGGGAGCTTTACTCTGTATCTAACCCCGTGCTGTACCTGTCCTGGGTGTGTTTGATGGGGACAGTGTAGAGGGAGCTTTACTCTGTATCTAACCCCGTGCTGTACCTGTCCTGGGAGTGTTTGATGGGGACAGTGTAGAGGGAGCTTTACTCTGTATCTAACCCCATGCTGTACCTGTCCTGGGAGTGTTTGATGGGGACAATGTAGAGGGAGCTTTACTCTGTATCTAACCCCGTGCTGTACCTGTCCTGGGAGTGTTTGATGGGGACATTGTAGAGGGAGCTTTACTCTGTATCTAACCCCGTGCTGTACCTGTCCTGGGAGTGTTTGATGGGGACAGTGTAGAGGGAGCTTTACTCTGTATTTAACCCCGTGCTGTACCTGTCCTGGGAGTGTTTGATGGGGACAGTGTAGAGGGAGATTTACTCTTTATCTAACCCCGTGCTGTACCTGTCCTGGGAATGTTTGATGGGGACAGTGTAGAGGGAGCTTTACTCTGTATCTAACCCCGTGCTGTACCTGTCCTGGGAGTGTTTGATGGGGACAGTGGAGAGCGAGCTTTACTCTGTATCTAACCCCGTGCTGTACCTGTCCTGGGAGTGTTTGATGGGGACAGTGTAGAGGGAGCTTTACTCTGTATCTAACCCCATGCTGTACCTGTCCTGGGAGTGTTTGATGGGGACAATGTAGAGGGAGCTTTACTCTGTATCTAACCCCGTGCTGTACCTGTCCTTGGAGTGTTTGATGGGGACAGTGTAGAGGGAGCTTTACTCTGTATCTAACCCCGTGCTGTACCTGTCCTGGGAGTGTTTGATGGGGACAGTGCAGAGGGAGCTTTACTCTGTATCTAACCCCGTGCTGTACCTGTCCTGGGAGTGTTTGATGGGGACAGTGTAGAGGGAGCTTTATTCTGTATCTAACCCCATGCTGTACCTGTCCTGGGAGTGTTTGATGGGGACAGTGCAGAGGGAGCTTTACTCTGTATCTAAGCCCGTGCTGTACCTGTCCTGGGAGTGTTTGATGGGGACAGTGTAGAGGGAGCTTTACTCTGTATCTAACCCCATGCTGTACCTGTCCTGGGAGTGTTTGATGGGGACAGTGTAGAGGGAGCTTTACTCTGTATCTAACCCCGTGCTGTACCTGTCCTGGGAGTGTTTGATGGGGACGGTGTAGAGGGAGCTTTACTCTGTATCTAACCCCGTGCTGTACCTCTCCTGGGAGTGTTTGATGGGGACAGTGTAGAGGGAGCTTTACTCTGTATCTAACCCCGTGCTGTTCCTGTCCTGGGAGTGTTTGATGGGGACAGTGTAGAGGGAGCTTTACTCTGTATCTAACCCCGTGCTGTACCTGTCCTGGGAGTGTTTGATGGGCACGGTGTAGAGGGAGCTTTACTCTGTATCTAACCCCGTGCTGTACCTGTCCTGGGAGTGTTTGATGGGGACGGTGTAGAGGGAGCTTTACTCTGTATCTAACCCCGTGCTGTACCTGTCCTGGGTGTGTTTGATGGGGACAGTGTAGAGGGAGCTTTACTCTGTATCTAACCCCGTGCTGTACCTGTCCTGGGAGTGTTTGATGGGGACAGTGTAGAGGGAGCTTTACTCTGTATCTAACCCCATGCTGTACCTGTCCTGGGAGTGTTTGATGGGGACAATGTAGAGGGAGCTTTACTCTGTATCTAACCCCGTGCTGTACCTGTCCTGGGAGTGTTTGATGGGGACATTGTAGAGGGAGCTTTACTCTGTATCTAACCCCGTGCTGTACCTGTCCTGGGAGTGTTTGATGGGGACAGTGTAGAGGGAGCTTTACTCTGTATTTAACCCCGTGCTGTACCTGTCCTGGGAGTGTTTGATGGGGACAGTGTAGAGGGAGATTTACTCTTTATCTAACCCCGTGCTGTACCTGTCCTGGGAATGTTTGATGGGGACAGTGTAGAGGGAGCTTTACTCTGTATCTAACCCCGTGCTGTACCTGTCCTGGGAGTGTTTGATGGGGACAGTGGAGAGCGAGCTTTACTCTGTATCTAACCCCGTGCTGTACCTGTCCTGGGAGTGTTTGATGGGGACGGTGTAGAGGGAGCTTTACTCTGTATCTAACCCCGTGCTGTACCTCTCCTGGGAGTGTTTGATGGGGACAGTGTAGAGGGAGCTTTACTCTGTATCTAACCCCGTGCTGTTCCTGTCCTGGGAGTGTTTGATGGGGACAGTGTAGAGGGAGCTTTACTCTGTATCTAACCCCGTGCTGTACCTGTCCTGGGAGTGTTTGATGGGCACGGTGTAGAGGGAGCTTTACTCTGTATCTAACCCCGTGCTGTACCTGTCCTGGGAGTGTTTGATGGGGACGGTATAGAGGGAGCTTTACTCTGTATCTAACCCCGTGCTGTACCTGTCCTGGGTGTGTTTGATGGGGACAGTGTAGAGGGAGCTTTACTCTGTATCTAACCCCGTGCTGTACCTGTCCTGGGAGTGTTTGATGGGGACAGTGTAGAGGGAGCTTTACTCTGTATCTAACCCCATGCTGTACCTGTCCTGGGAGTGTTTGATGGGGACAATGTAGAGGGAGCTTTACTCTGTATCTAACCCCGTGCTGTACCTGTCCTGGGAGTTTTTGATGGGGACATTGTAGAGGGAGCTTTACTCTGTATCTAACCCCGTGCTGTACCTGTCCTGGGAGTGTTTGATGGGGACAGTGTAGAGGGAGCTTTACTCTGTATTTAACCCCGTGCTGTACCTGTCCTGGGAGTGTTTGATGGGGACAGTGTAGAGGGAGATTTACTCTTTATCTAACCCCGTGCTGTACCTGTCCTGGGAATGTTTGATGGGGACAGTGTAGAGGGAGCTTTACTCTGTATCTAACCCCGTGCTGTACCTGTCCTGGGAGTGTTTGATGGGGACAGTGGAGAGCGAGCTTTACTCTGTATCTAACCCCGTGCTGTACCTGTCCTGGGAGTGTTTGATGGGGACAGTGTAGAGGGAGCTTTACTCTGTATCTAACCCCATGCTGTACCTGTCCTGGGAGTGTTTGATGGGGACAATGTAGAGGGAGCTTTACTCTGTATCTAAGCCCGTGCTGTACCTGTCCTGGGAGTGTTTGATGGGGACGGTGTAGAGGGAGCTTTACTCTGTATCTAACCCTGTGCTGTACCTGTCCTGGGAGTGTTTGATGGGGACAGTGTAGAGGGAGCTTTACTCTGTATCTAACCCCGTGCTGTACCTGTCCTGGGAGTGTTTGATGGGGACGGTGTAGAGGGAGATTTATTCTGTATCTAACCCCGTGCTGTACCTGTCCTGGGAGTGTTTGATGGGGACAGTGTAGAGGGAGCTTTACTCTGTATCTAACCCTGTGCTGTACCTGTCCTGGGAGTGTTTGATGGGGACAGTGTAGAGGGAGCTTTACTCTGTATCTAACCCCGTGCTGTACCTGTCCTGGGAGTGTTTGATGGGGACAGTGTAGAGGGAGATTTATTCTGTATCTAACCCCGTGCTGTTCCTGTCCTGGGAGTGTTTGATGGGGACAGTGTAGAGGGAGCTTTACTCTGTATCTAACCCTGTGCTGTACCTGTCCTGGGAGTTTTAGATGGGGACAGTGTAGAGGGAGATTTACTCTGTATCTAACCCTGTGCTGTACCTGTCCTGGGAGTGTTAGATGGGGACAGTGTAGAGGGAGATTTACTCTGTATCTAACCCCGTGCTGTACCTGTCCTGGGAGTGTTTGATGGGGACAGTGTAGAGGGAACTTTACTCTGTATTTAACCCCGTGCTGTACCTGTCCTGGGAGTGTTTGATGGGGACAGTGTAGATGGAGCTTTACTCTGTATCTAACCCTGTGCTGTACCTGTCCTGTGAGTGTTTGATGGGGACAGTGTAGAGGGAACTTTACTCTGTATTTAACCCCGTGCTGTACCTGTCCTGGGAGTGTTTGATGGGGACAGTGTAGAGGGAGCTTTACTCTGTATCTAACCCCATGCTGTACCTGTCCTGGGAGTGTTTGATGGGGACAATGTAGAGGGAGCTTTACTCTGTATCTAACCCTGTGCTGTACCTGTCCTGGGAGTGTTTGATGGGGACAGTGTAGAGGGAGCTTTACTCTGTATCTAACCCCGTGCTGTACCTGTCCTGGGAGTGTTTGATGGGGACGGTGTAGAGGGAGATTTATTCTGTATCTAACCCCGTGCTGTACCTGTCCTGGGAGTGTTTGATGGGGACAGTGTAGAGGGAGCTTTACTCTGTATCTAACCCTGTGCTGTACCTGTCCTGGGAGTGTTTGATGGGGACAGTGTAGAGGGAGCTTTACTCTGTATCTAACCCCGTGCTGTACCTGTCCTGGGAGTGTTTGATGGGGACAGTGTAGAGGGAGATTTATTCTGTATCTATCCCCGTGCTGTACCTGTCCTGGGAGTGTTTGATGGGGACAGTGTAGAGGGAGCTTTACTCTGTATCTAACCCCGTGCTGTACCTGTCCTGGGAGTGTTTGATGGGGACAGTGTAGAGGGAGATTTACTCTGTATCTAACCCCGTGCTGTACCTCTCCTGGGAGTGTTAGATGGGGACAGTGTAGAGGGAGATTTACTCTGTATCTAACCCTGTGCTGTACCTGTCCTGGGAGTGTTTGATGGGGACAGTGTAGAGGGAGCTTTACTCTGTATCTAACCCTGTGCTGTACCTGTCCTGGGAGTGTTTGATGGGGACAGTGTAGAGGGAGCTTTACTCTGTGTCTAACCCCGTGCTGTACCTGTCCTGGGAGTGTTTGATGGGGACAGTGTAGAGTGAGCTTTACTCTGTATCTAACCCCGTGCTGTACCTGTGCTGGGAGTGTTTGATGGGGACAGTGTAGAGGGAGCTTTACTCTGTATCTAACCCTGTGCTGTACCTGTCCTGGGAGTGTTTGATGGGGACAGTGTAGAGGGAGATTTACTCTGTATCTAACCCCGTGCTGTACCTGTCCTGGGAGTGTTTGATGGGGACAGTGTAGAGGGAGCTTTACTCTGTATCTAACCCCATGCTGTACCTGTCCTGGGAGTGTTTGATGGGGACAGTGTAGGGGGAGCTTTACTCTGTATCTAACCCCGTGCTGTACCTGCCCTGGGAGTGTTTGATGGGGACAGTGTAGAGGGAGCTTTACTCTGTATCTAACCCCGTGCTGTACCTGTCCTGGGAGTGTTTGATGGGGACAGTGTAGAGGGAGCTGGGAGTGTTTGATGGGGACAGTTTAGAGGGAGCTGGGAGTGTTTGATGGGGACAGTGTAGAGGGAGCTGGGAGTGTTTGATGGGGACAGTGTAGAGGGAGCTGGGAGTGTTTGATGGGGACAGTGTAGAGGGAGCTGGGAGTGTTTGATGGGGACAGTGTAGAGGGAGCTGGGAGTGTTTGATGGGGACAGTGTAGAGGGAGCTGGGAGTGTTTGATGGGGACAGTGTAGAGGGAGATGTTAAACATTCTATCCCTTTCAGTATGCTTTTCTATTCTCTTTTGGATTGTTGTCTCATTCCAGTGACACGGTGTTGCCCTCTGGCCCTGAGGGTCACTGGTCAGGATTCCCCCGGTCTGTGAGAGATTTATTGCCTCTCCCTGACACAGGATACATCGCAGACAGTGCCCACTTTCATCCTGAGACTACATCCCGCTCAGTCTGCTGTGGGAGCTGGGCCTGGGACCTGATCCTGTCTCGCACCACATCCTCTCTCACACTCACTCTCTCTCACACTCGCTCCCTCTCACACTCGCTCCCTCTCACACTCACTCTCTCTCACACTCACTCTCTCACACTCACTCTCTCTCACACTCACTCTCTCACACTCGCTCCCTCTCACACTCGCTCCCTCTCACACTCACTCTCTCACACTCACTCTCTCTCACACTCACTCTCTCACACTCGCTCCCTCTCACACTCGCTCACTCTCACACTCGCTCCCTCTCACACTCACTCTCTCTCACACTCACTCTCTCACACTTGCTCCCTCTCACACTCGCTCTCTCTCACACTCGCTCTCTCTCACACTCGCTCCCTCTCACACTCGCTCCCTCTCTCACTCGCTCCCTCTCACACTCGCTCTCTCTCACACTCGCTCCCTCTCACACTCGCTCTCTCTCACACTCGCTCCCTATCACACTCGCTCCCTCTCACACTCGCTCCCTCTCTCACTCGCTCCCTCTCACACTCGCTCTCTCTCACACTCGCTCCCTCTCACACTCACTCCCTCTCACACTCGCTCCCTCTCACACTCGCTCCCTCTCACACTCGCTCCCTCTCACACTCGCTCTCTCTCACACTCGCTCCCTCTCACACTCGCTCTCTCTCACACTCGCTCCCTCTCACACTCGCTCCCTCTCACACTCGCTCCCTCTCACACTCGCTCTCTCTCACACTCACTCTCTCACACTCGCTCTCTCTCACACTCACTCTCTCTCACACTCACTCTCTCACACTCGCTCTCTCTCATACTCGCTCTCTCTCACACTCGCTCTCTCTCACACTCGCTCTCTCTCACACTCGCTCTCTCACACTCGCTCTCTCTCACAATCGCTCCCTCTCACACTCATTCTCTCTCACATTCGCTCTCTCACACTCTCTCTCTCTCACACTCTCTCTCTCTCACACTCGCTCTCTCTCACTCGCTCTCTCTCACACTCTCTCTCTCTCACACTCTCTCTCACACTCGCTCTCTCTCACTCGCTCTCTCTCACACTCGCTCCCTCTCACACTCGCTCCCTCTCACACTCGCTCCCTCTCACACTCGCTCTCTCTCACACTCGCTCTCTCTCACACTCGCTCCCTCTCACACTCGCTCCCTCTCACACTCGCTCTCTCACACTCGCTCCCTCTCACACTCGCTCCCTCTCACGCTCGCTCTCTCTCACACTCGCTCTCTCTCACATTCGCTCCCTCTCACACTCGCTCCCTCTCACACTCGCTCTCTCTCACACTCGCTCCCTATCACACTCGCTCCCTCTCACACTCGCTCCCTCTCTCACTCGCTCCCTCTCACACTCGCTCTCTCTCACACTCGCTCCCTCTCACACTCGCTCCCTCTCACACTCGCTCCCTCTCACACTCGCTCCCTCTCACACTCGCTCTCTCTCACACTCGCTCCCTCTCACACTCGCTCTCTCTCACACTCGCTCCCTCTCACACTCGCTCCCTCTCACACTCGCTCTCTCTCACACTCACTCTCTCTCACACTCGCTCTCTCTCACACTCACTCTCTCTCACACTCACTCTCTCACACTCGCTCTCTCTCATACTCGCTCTCTCTCACACTCGCTCTCTCTCACACTCGCTCTCTCTCACACTCGCTCTCTCACACTCGCTCTCTCTCACACTCGCTCCCTCTCACACTCGCTCCTTCTTACACTCGCTCTCTCTCACAATCGCTCCCTCTCACACTCATTCTCTCTCACACTCGCTCTCTCTCACTCGCTCTCTCTCACACTCTCTCTCTCTCACACTCTCTCTCACACTCGCTCTCTCTCACTCGCTCTCTCTCACACTCGCTCCCTCTCACACTCGCTCCCTCTCACACTCGCTCCCTCTCACACTCGCTCTCTCTCACACTCGCTCTCTCTCACACTCGCTCCCTCTCACACTCGCTCCCTCTCACACTCGCTCCCTCTCACACTCGCTCTCTCTCACATTCGCTCCCTCTCACACTCGCTCCCTCTCACGCTCGCTCTCTCTCACACTCGCTCTGTCCTGTGCTCCTGCTCAGCTCCAAGAACCTGTCCCACAATGAGTGACTGTGAAGTGTATCTGACCCACAATGAGTGACTGTGAGGTGTATCTGATCCACAATGAGTGACTGTGAGGTGTATCTGTCCCACAATGAGTGACTGTGAAGTGTATCTGACCCACAATGAGTGACTGTGAGGTGTATCTGATCCACAATGAGTGACTGTGAGGTGTATCTGTCCCACAATGAGTGACTGTGAAGTGTATCTGACCCACAATGAGTGACTGTGAGGTGTATCTGTCCCACAATGAGTGACTGTGAAGTGTATCTGACCCACAATGAGTGACTGTGAGGTGTATCTGATCCACAATGAGTGACTGTGAGGTGTATCTGTCCCACAATGAGTGACTGTGAGGTGTATCTGACCCACAATGAGTGACTGTGAGGTGTATCTGATCCACAATGAGTGACTGTGAGGTGTATCTGATCCGCAATGAGTGACTGTGAGGTGTATCTGACCCACAATGAGTGACTGTGAGGTGTATCTGTCCCACAATGAGTGACTGTGAGGTGTATCTGTCCCACAATGAGTGACTGTGAGGTGTATCTGACCCACAATGAGTGACTGTGAGGTGTATCTGTCCCACAATGAGTGACTGTGAGGTGTATCTGTCCCACAATGAGTGACTGTGAGGTGTATCTGATCCACAATGAGTGACTGTGAGGTGTATCTGTCCCACAATGAGTGACTGTGAGGTGTATCTGTCCCACAATGAGTGACTGTGAGGTGTATCTGTCCCACAATGAGTGACTGAGAGGTGTATCTATCCCACAATGAGTGACTGTGAGGTGTATCTGTCCCACAATGAGTGACTGTGAGGTGTATCTGTCCCACAATGAGTGACTGTGAGGTGTATCTGATCCGCAATGAGCGACTGTGAGGTGTATCTGTCCCACAATGAGCGACTGTGAGGTGTATCTGTCCCACAATGAGTGACTGTGAGGTGTATCTGTCCCACAATGAGTGACTGTGAGGTGTATCTGACCCACAATGAGTGACTGTGAGGTGTATCTGTCCCACAATGAGTGACTGTGAGGTGTATCTGACCCACAATGAGTGACTGTGAGGTGTATCTGTCCCACAATGAGTGACTGTGAGGTGTATCTGTCCCACAATGAGTGACTGTGAGGTGTATCTGTCCCACAATGAGTGACTGTGAGGTGTATCTGACCCACAATGAGTGACTGTGAGGTGTATCTGTCCCACAATGAGTGACTGTGAGGTGTATCTGTCCCACAATGAGTGACTGTGAGGTGTATCTGACCCACAATGAGTGACTGTGAGGTGTATCTGTCCCACAATGAGTGACTGTGAGGTGTATCTGTCCCACAATGAGTGACTGTGAGGTGTATCTGACCCACAATGAGTGACTGTGAGGTGTATCTGTCCCACAATCAGTGACTGTGAGGTGTATCTGTCCCACACGGAGTGACTGTGATGTGTATCTGTCCCACAATGAGTGACTGTGAGGTGTATCTGATCCACAATGAGTGACTGTGAGGTGTATCTGTCCCACAATGAGTGACTGTGAGGTGTATCTGTCCCACAATGAGTGACTGTGAGGTGTATCTGTCCCACAATGAGTGACTGAGAGGTGTATCTATCCCACAATGAGTGACTGTGAGGTGTATCTGTCCCACAATGAGTGACTGTGAGGTGTATCTGTCCCACAATGAGTGACTGTGAGGTGTATCTGATCCGCAATGAGCGACTGTGAGGTGTATCTGACCCACAATGAGTGACTGTGAGGTGTATCTGTCCCACAATGAGTGACTGTGAGGTGTATCTGTCCCACAATGAGTGACTGTGAGGTGTATCTGTCCCACAATGAGTGACTGTGAGGTGTATCTGACCCACAATGAGTGACTGTGAGGTGTATCTGTCCCACAATGAGTGACTGTGAGGTGTATCTGACCCACAATGAGTGACTGTGAGGTGTATCTGTCCCACAATGAGTGACTGTGAGGTGTATCTGACCCACAATGAGTGACTGTGAGGTGTATCTGTCCCACAATGAGTGACTGTGAGGTGTATCTGTCCCACAATGAGTGACTGTGAGGTGTATCTGTCCCACAATGAGTGACGGTGAGGTGATTGTCAACAATACAGATTCCAGTTTCTCACAAGGTGCCAAAAACTCAAGACTGTGACATCAATGAGCAGATAGTGTTTTAGCCCCAAAACAGCGGAGAGAACAGTCCTATCAACCCCCCCCTCAGCGCTGACCCTCCGACAGTGCAGCGCTCCCTCAGCACTGACCCTCCGACAGTGCGGAGCTCCCTCAGCGCTGACCCTCTGACAGTGCAGCGCTCCCTCAGCACTGACCCTCCGACAGTGCGGCGCTCCCTCAGCACTGACCCTCCGACAGTGCGGCGCTCCCTCAGCACTGACCCTCCGACAGTGCAGCGCTCCCTCAGTACTGACCCTCCGACAGTGCGGCGCTCCCTCAGCACTGACCCTCCGACAGTGCGGCGCTCCCTCAGCACTGACCCTCCGACAGTGCGGCGCTCCCTCAGCACTGACCCTCCGACAGCGCGGCGCTCCCTCAGTACTGACCCTCCGACAGCGCGGCGCTCCCTCAGTACTGACCCTCCGACAGTGCGGCGCTTCCTCAGTACTGACCCTCCGACAGTGCAGCACTCCCTCAGTACTGACCCTCCGACAGTGCGGCTCTCCTTCAGCACTGACCCTCCGACAGTGCGGCACTCCCTCAGTACTGACCCTCCGACAGTGCGGCAGTCCCTCAGTACTGACCCTCCGACAGTGCGGCGCTTCCTCAGTACTGACGCTCCGACAGCGCGGCGCTTCCTCAGCACTGACCCTCCGATAGCGCGGCGCTCCCTCAGAACTGACCCTCCGACAGTGCGGCTCTCCCTCAGCGCTGACCCTCTGACAGTGCGGTGCTCCCTCAGTACTGACCCTCCAACAGTGCGGCGCTCCCTCAGCACTGACCCTCCGACAGTGCGGCTCTCCCTCAGCGCTGACCTTCTGACAGTGCGGTGCTCCCTCAGTACTGACCCTCCAACAGTGCGGTACTCCCTCAGTACTGACCCTCCAACAGTGCGGCGCTCCCTCAGCACTGACCCTGAGTGTCAGTTTGGAATTAAGGGACCCTTAGCTGTGGAGTGGGGTCACAAACCCAGAACCTGTAACAGGGATGGTGGCAGAGTTTTATTGAGCTAGACTCTCGAAGCTAATTGTTGTGTGTTACCGCGAATCCCTAACATGGTATTTCAGCGACAATTAATGTGTTTGTTTATTGAGTTGAGCTGAGATTGAAGAATGAGAGTGGACAGTATATATATGCTCTGCAAGGTGATTAAATGCTTTCGTAGAGTCTGTGATGGAGAGAATTTACGTAACCTTGTGTTAATCTGTCTGTTGTTTCACTCTCTCTCATTCTCTGCCTCTCAGTGTCTGAATACCCCCCTCATCTGGTTAGTGTTACACCCTCTCTCTATCTCTCTGTCTCTCTCTCTCTCAGTCTCTGTCTCTCTCTCTCTCAGTCTCTGTCTCTCCCTCTGTCTCTCTGTCTTTCTCTCTCTCTCTCTCTCTTTGCATCTCTCCCTCCATCTGTCTGTCTGTCCCTCTCTCTCTTTTTGTCTCTCCCTCCCTCTCTTTGTCTCTCTCTCAGTCTCTGTCTCTATCTCTCTCTCTGTGTCTCTCCCTCCCTCTGTCTCTCTCTGTCTGTCTCTCTCTCCGTCTCTGCCTCTCTCTCTGCATTGTTTATCCAATTAGATTTAATTAGCCACCCTTTTAGAATGAACACGTTACTTTAAATATCCTATTAAATGGACATGCAAGTTCGGTCGAAGGGTCATGAGGACTTGAAACGTCAACTCTTTTCTTCTCCGCCGATGCTGCCAGACCTGCTGAGTTTTTCCAGGTAATTCTGTTTTTGTTATGCTGAATAACGTTGCTTCCTCTTGATGTCAGGAAACTAAGAATCAGGCAATTAAACTAAGAACAGGATCGATCCAGAACCACACTAAAAATAAGGTCACAAACAGCGGGCAGCTACATCGTTGAACTCATTCTACCTTCAAATTCTAACAATCCTCAACTGCAACCTCTGCTGACCTGCTTCACAAAATCATCATTCAGTGAACAGGACTTTTTCTCAGTCGTTCACCCCTCATTCCAACTGTTGTGGGGAAGGACCTCGCACCTGAGAATCCAGGCCCTTAACTGGACGGTCAGTGCTGAGGGAGCGCCACACTGTCGGAGGTTCAGTGCTGAGGGAGCACCGCACTGTCGGAGGTTCAGTGCTGAGGGAGCACCGCACTGTCGGAGGGTCAGTGCTGAGGGAGCGCCGCTCTGTCGGAGGGTCAGTGCTGAGGGAGCGCCATGCTGTCGGAGGGTCAGTGCTGAGGGAGTGCCGCACTGTTGGAGGGTCAGTGCTGAGGGAGTGCCGCACTGTCAGAGGGTCAGCGCTGAGGGAGAGCCGCACTGTCGGAGGGTCAGTGCTGAGGGAGAACCGCACTGTCGGAGGGTCAGTGCTGAGGGAGCGCTGCCCTGCCAGATGGTCAGTACTGAGGGAGCGCCGCACTGTTGGAGGGTCAGCGCTGAGGGAACGCCGCACTGTCGGAGGGTCAGCGCTGAGGGAGCGCCGCACTGTCGGAGGGTCAGCGCTGAGGGAGCGCCGCACTGTCGGAGGGTCAGTGCTGAGGGAGAGCCGCACTGTCGGAGGTGCCGTCTTTCAGGATGAGACATTAAACCGAGGCCCCCGTCTGCCCTCTCGGGTGGGGGTAAAAGATCCCACGGCCACTATTGGGAGAAGAGCAGGGGGGAGTTCTCCCCGGTGCCCTGGGGCCAATATTTATCCCTCACCCAACATCACTAAAAACAGGTCATCTGGGTCATTATCACATTGCTGTTTGTGGGATCTTGCTGTGCGTAAATGGGCTGCTGAGTTTCCTACATTACAACAGGGACCACACTTCAAAAAAAACAGTCCTTCACTGTGTGTGAAACACTCTGGGACGTCCCGAGGTGGGTGACAGGACCGCGATCTGGACACCATGGTCATGCTGTTCCCAGACAGCAGCGGTCTCCATGGTCACATCGACTGCAGGGAATTGGGACAGGTTACAGCAGACAGCGTAAAACACCGGAGAACTACCCCAAGCGAGGGCATCCAAACCCACTCCAACAGGCAGCGTCCTCTCCCAGACCAACACTCAACCACTCAGAAGCAGCTCCACAGGGCAGGAGGTGCTGTTCATCTGCCTGACACCAGACTCCCGGGCCTCGGTCGAGGGAGGAGACTCCCAGAGGGGACAACGGAAACTCTTCAGGAATGTCCTCAAAGCATCCTTGAAGAGGTCACACCCCCCAACACTCCCTCACAATGACACATGGGGGGGTCCCTGACCAGTGTCTGACAAAAATGGAGAAGGCTCCTCTGGAAAGGCACTGGACACATCCAGAGACTTTGTCGGGAATGTGCAGAGACGAGGCTGAGACCTCGGAGGGAGTGCACGACCCTCTACCCAACCCTCCCGGCACCACCCGCCCCACATGTGGCAGAGTCGGCAGGTCACACATTGGGCTTTTCAGCCGCCTCAGGCCCCATCGAGCCGGAGTGGAAGCAACTCACCCTCCATCCCGAGGGACTGCCTGAGGAGGATCGGAGTTAAATCACAGATCTCAGTGAATGACAAAACAGGGTGAAGGGGCTGAATGGTCACCTCTCGTCCTTATGTCCCTGTTAGTCCAACAGGGAAAGATATCTGCCCACATTGTCTGGATTCGCTTCAAACAAAACAGCCACTAGAAGTGACGAGTTGTAGCGTGTGTGGGACCCGTACCCCAGTGAGAGTCAGTGTGTGTGGCCCCGTACCCCAGTGAGAGTCAGTGTGTGTGGGACCCGTACCCCAGTGAGAGTCAGTGTGTGTGGGACCCGCACCCCAGTGAGTCAGTGTGTGTGGGACCCGTACCCCAGTGAGAGTCTGTGTGTGTGGGACCCGTACCCCAGTGAGAGTCAGTGTGTGTGAGACCCGTACCCCAGAGTCAGTGTGTGTGAGACCCGTACCGCAGTGAGAGTCAGTGTGTTTGGGACCCGTACCCCAGTGAGAGTCAGTGTATGTGAGACCCGTACCCCAGTGAGAGTCAGTGTGTGTGGGACCTGTACCCCTGTGAGAGTCAGTGTGTGTGGGACCCGTACCCCAGTGAGAGTCAGTGTGTGTGGGACCCATACCCCAGTGAGAGTCAGTGTGTGTGGGACCCATACCCCAGTGAGAGTCAGTGTGTGTGTGACCCGCACCCCAGTGAGAGTCAGTGTGTGTGGGACCCGTACCCCAGTGAGAGTCAGTGTGTGTGGGATCCGTACCCCAGTGAGAGTCAGTGTGTGTGGTACCCGTACCCCAGTGAGAGTCAGTGTGTGTGGTACCCGTACCCCAGTGAGAGTCAGTGTGTGTGGGACCCGTACCCCAGAGAGAGTCAGTGTGTGTGGGACCCGTACCCCAGAGAGAGTCAGTGTGTGTGGGACCCTTACCCCAGTGAGAGTCAGTGTGTGTGGGACCCGTACCCCAGTGAGAGTCAGTGTGTGTGGGACCCGTACCCCAGTGAGAGTGTGTGTGTGGGACCCGTACCCCAGTGAGAGTCAGTGTGTGTGGGACCCGTACCCCAGAGAGAGTCAGTGTGTGTGGGACCCGTACCCCAGTGAGAGTCAGTGTGTGTGGGACCCGTACCCCATTGAGAGTCAGTGTGTGTGTGACCCGTACCCCAGTGAGAGTCAGTGTGTGTGGGACCCGTACCCCAGTGAGAGTCATTGTGTGTGGGACCCGTACCCCAGTGAGAGTCAGTGTGTGTGGGACCTGTACCCCAGTGAGAGTCAGTGTGTGTGGGACCCGTACCCCAGTGAGAGTCAGTGTGTGTGGGACCCGTACCCAACACTGAGTGATCACAGAGCTGATGCTCTGAATGTCCTCCCCATTACTGTCTCTTGGGGTTCCAATGGACCCCAGGCTTCTCTCATTGCCAGAGTTTGTGATCAGATATCCATGTGTTTTGAAAGCTCTGTTGAGATCTGCTGCTGTGAACTGAACCATTGAAGATGTAATTATAGGTCTCAGCCTGTGTTGGTTAATGTTCGAGGATTTATCAATATGTACTCACTAATTTACACTGTCAGGACAGGAATGTGCCTGATAAAGCTTCTTATATAAGAGAACAGGTAACTCTCCCTGCTCCCTGTTACACCCTAACCTTCAGATTATACTCCTCGAATGTCCTCCCTCCCTTCATCTCCCCTCACTGCCTCCCTCTCCACCTCACATTCCCTCAGCACAGACCCTCCCACAGTGCGGCGCTCCCTCAGCACTGACCCTCTGACAGTGCGGCGCTCCCTCAGTACTGACCCTCCGACAGTGCGGCGCTCCCTCAGCACTGACCCTCCGACAGTGTGGCGCTCCCTCAGCACTGACCCTCCGACAGTGCGGCGCTCCCTCAGCACTGACCCTCCGACAGTGCGGCACTCCCTCAGCACTGACCCTCCGACAGTGTGGCGCTCCCTCAGCACTGACCCTCCGACAGTGCAGCGCTCTCTCAGCACTGACCCTCCGACAGTGTGGCGTTCCCTCAGCACTGACCCTCCGACAGTGCGGCGCTCCCTCATCACTGACCCTCCGACAGTGCGGATCTCCCTCAGCAATGACCCTCTGACAGTGCGGCGCTCCCTCAGCACTGACCCTCCGACAGTGCGGCGCTCCCTCAGCACTGACCCTCCGACAGTGCGGTGCTCCCTCAGCACTGACCGTCTGACAGTGCGACGCTCCCTCAACGTTGACCCTCTGACCGCGCGGCGCTCCCTCAGCGCTGACCCTCCGACAGTGCGGCACTCCCTCAGTGCTGACCCTCTGACAGCGCGGCGCTCCCTCAGCGTTGACCCTCCGACAGTGCGGCGCTCCCTCAGCACTGACCCTCCGACAGTGCGGCGCTCCCTCAGCACTGACCCTCCGACAGTGCGGCGCACCCTCAGCACTGACCCTCCGACAGTGCGGCGCTCCCTCAGCGTTGACCCTCCGACAGTGCGGCGCTCCCTCAGCACTGACCCTCCGACAGTGCGGCGCTCCCTCAGCACTGACCCTCCGACAGTGCGGCGCTCCCTCAGCACTGACCCTCCAGCAATCTGAGATTTTGTGTGCAATTATGATGACCAGAATGTGCTGTGTGCGCCTGGGGAGGATGGAGGGTTGGAACTGCATCTCACAGGACAGGGTCAGAGTGTCGAAGGGGTAGCACTGGCAGCTTTGGAGCATGAGATTAGTGGTGGACCAGTGTGCTGCATGTTTGTGAGGAGGCAGAGTTGTTAGTAACTGCTGTTCGGAGGTGTAAGTTTTCATGCTATCCTTGTGATATTAAAATAATGCTCAATGTTCTCCAATGATTGCCCGAGTGTGGGGTATTCAAACAGAGCCGGTGGATAAAGGGATCAGCAGTGAGTGCATCCTCATCCCAGATCGGGGACAATGTGTTCCGGGCTCCTGGTGATCGAGCAGAATCTCTGGTGTGTGCTCATCACACTAATGTGCAGGTTTCTGATCCAGACAACGACATCATGAGCCAGACAGTCAGTCTCTTCACAACACACACGCAGCATCTCCTGGGCTGGGAACAACTGGCTGGGTAGGAGCGAATCGGACTGGGATATCACAGGTCCTTGCAGCCTGTCAACAGACATTAAAACTTCACACGTTTTCAGTATCGCCCTTCAGATCGGTGTTAGTGGCTGTACTTCCACCGATGTTAATCCAGCTCCCTCACCCTGTCACTCAGTAACCCCTCTCCACCCAGCACTCTGTGTTACTGACTGTATCTATACTGATGTTAATCCAGCTCCCTCACAATGTCACTCAGTAACCCCTCTCCCCCCAGCGCCCTGTGTTACTGACTGTATCTCTAATGATGTTAATCCAGCTCCCTCACAATGTCACTCAGTAACCCCTCTCCCCCCAGCGCCCTGTGTTACTGACTGTATCTCTAATGATGTTAATCCAGCTCCCTCACACTGTCACTCAGTAACCCCTCTTCCCCAGTGCCCTGTGTTACTGACTGTATCTCTACTGATGTTAATCCAGCTCCCTCACACTGTCACTCAGTAACCCCTCTCCCTCTAGTGCCCTATGTTACTGACTGTATCTCTACTGATGTTAATCCAGCTCCCTCACACTGTTACTCAGTAACCCCTCTCCACCCAGCACCCTGTGTTACTGACTGTATCTATACTGATGTTAATCCAGCTCCCTCACACTGTCACTCAGTAACCCCTCTCCCCCAGTGCCCTGTGTTACTGTCAGTATCTCTACTGATGTTAATCCAGCTCCCTCACACTGTCACTCAGGAACCCCTCTCCCTCTAGTGCCCTGTGTTACTGACTGTATCTCTACTGATGTTAATCCAGCTCCCTCACACTGTCACTCAGTAACCCCTCTCCGCCCAGCTCCCTGTGTTATTGACTGTATCTCTACTGATGTTAATCCAGCTCCCTCACACTGTCACTCAGTAACCCCCCTCTCCCCAGCGCCCTGTGTTATTGACTGTACCTCTACTGATGTTAATCCAGCTCCCTCACAATGTCACTCAGTAACCCCTCTCCCCCTAGCTCCCTGTGTTACTGACTGTATCTCTACTGATGTTAATCCAGCTTCCTCACACTGTCAGTCCGGAACCCCTCTCCCCCCAGTGACCTATGTTACTGACTATCTTTACTGATGTTAATGCAGCTCCATCACATGTTCACTCAGTAACCCCTCTATCCCCAGGACCCTGTGTTACTGACTGTATCTGTACTGATGTTAATCCAGCTCCCTCACACGGTCACTCAGTAACCCCTCTCCCCCACCTCCCTGTGTTAGTGACTGTATCTCTACTGGTGTTAATCCAGCTCACTCAAAATGTCAGTTAGTAACCCTTCTCCCCCAGCAAACTCTGTTAATGTCTGTATCTCTAATGATGTTAATCCAGCTTCCTCAAACTGTCACTCAGTATTCCCTCTCCCCCCAGCGCCCTGTGTTACTGACTGTATCTCTACTGATGTTAATCCAGCACCCTCACACTGTCACTCAGTAACCCCTCTCCCGCAGCTCCCTGTGTTACTGACTGTATCTCTACTGATGTTAAACCAGCTCCCTCACACTGTCACTCAGTAAGGCCCCACACCCAGCACCCTCTGTTAATATCTGTATCTCCACTGATGTTAATCCAGCTCCCTCCCACTGTCACTCAGTAACCCCTCTCCCCCCAGCTCCTTTTGTTACTGACAGTATCTCTACTGGTGTTAATCCAGCTCACTCAAAATGTCAGTTAGTAACCCTTCTCCCCCAGCAAACTCTGTTAATGTCTGTATCTCTAATGATGTTAATCCAGCTTCCTCAAACTGTCACTCAGGAACCCCTCTCCCCCCAGTGACCTATGTTACTGACTGTATCTTTACTTATGTTAATGCAGCTCCGTCACACTTTCACTCAGTAAACCCTCTATCCCCAGGACCCTGTGTTACTGAATGTATCTGTACTGATGTTAATCCAGCTCCCTCACAGTGTCACTCAGTAACACCTCTATCCCCAAGACCCTATGTTATTGACTGTATCTCTAATGATGTTAATCCAGCTACATCACACGGTCACTCAATAACCCCTCTCCCCCACCTCCCTGTGTTACTGACTGTATCTCTAATGATGTTAATCCAGCTCCCTCACACTGTCACTCAGTAACCCTTCTCCCCCTAGCGCCCGGTGTTAATGACTGTATCTCTACTGATATTAATCCAGATCCCTCACACTGTGACTCAGTAACCCCTCTCCCCCACCTCGCTGTGTTACTGACTGTACCTCTACTGATGTTAAACCAGCTCCCTCAAATTGTCAGTCAGTAAACCCCCACACCCAGCGCCCTGTGTTACTGACTATATCTCTACTGATGTTAATTCAGATCCATCACACTGTCACTTAGTAACCCCTCTCCCCCCAGCGCCCTGTGTTACTGACTGTATCTCTACTGATGTTAATCCAGCTCCCTCACACTGTCACTCAGTAACCCCTCTCCCCCTGCTCCCTGTGTTACTGACTGTATCTCTAATGATGTTAATCCAGCTCCCTCACACTGTCACTCAGTAACCCTTCTCCCCCTAGCGCCCGGTGTTAATGACTGTATCTCTACTGATATTAATCCAGATCCCTCACACTGTGACTCAGTAACCCCTCTCCCCCACCTCGCTGTGTTACTGACTGTACCTCTACTGATGTTAAACCAGCTCCCTCAAATTGTCAGTCAGTAAACCCCCACACCCAGCGCCCTGTGTTACTGACTATATCTCTACTGATGTTAATTCAGATCCATCACACTGTCACTTAGTAACCCCTCTCCCCCCAGCGCCCTGTGTTACTGACTGCATCTCTACTGATGTTAATTCAGATCCATCACACTGTCACTTAGTAACCCCTCTCCCCCCAGCGCCCTGTGTTACTGACTGTATCTCTACTGATGTTAATCCAGCTCCCTCACACTGTCACTCAGTAACCCCTCTCCCCCAGCGCCCTGTGTTACTGACTGTATCTATACTGATGTTAATCCAGCTCCCTCACACTGTCACTCAGTAACCCCTCTATCCCCAAGACCCTATGTTATTGACTGTATCTCTACTGATGTTAATCCAGCTACCTCACACTGTCACTCAGTAACCCCTCTCCCCCCAGCACCCTGTGTTACTGACTGTATCTCTACTGATGTTAATCCAGCCCCCTCTCACTGTCACTCAGTAACCCCTCTCCCCCAGTGCCCTGTGTTACTGACTGTATCTCTAATGATGTTAATCCAGCTACCTCACACTGTCACTCAGTAACCCCTCTCCCCCAGTGCCCTGTGTTACTGACTGTATCTCTATTGCTGTTAATACAGATCCCTCACACTGTCGCTCAGTAACCCCGCTCCCCCCAAGCGCACTGTGTTACTGACTGTACCTCTACTCATGTTAAACCAGCTCCCTCACACGTTCACTCAGTAAGCCCCCACACCCAGCACCCTCTGTTAATATCTGTATCTCTACTGATGTTAATCCAGCTCACTCACACTGACACTCAGTAACCCCTCTCCCCCAGCTCCCTGTGTTACAGCCTGTATCACTACTGATGTTAATCCAGCTCCCTCACACTGTCACTCAGTAACCCCTCTCCCCCCAGCGCCCTGTGTTACTGACTGTATCTCTACTGATGTTAATCCAGCTCCCTCACACTGTCACTCAGTAACCCCTCTCCCCCCAGCGCCCTGTGTTACTGACTGTATCTCTACTGATGTTAATCCAGCTCCCTCAAACTGACTGTCAGTAACACCTCTCCCCCAGCACCCTCTGTTAATGTCTGTATCTCTACTGATGTTAATCCAGCTTCCTCACACTTTCACTCAGTAACCCATCTCCCCCCAGTGAACTATGTTACTGACTGTATCTCTACTCATGTTAAACCAGCTCCCTCACACTGTCACTCAGTAAGCCCCCACACCCAGCACCCTCTGTTAATATCTGTATCTCTACTGATGTTAACCCAGCTACCTCACACTGTCACTCAGTAACCCCGCTCCCCCAGTGCCCTGTGTTACTGACTGTATCTCTACTGATGTTAATCCAGCTCCCTCACACTGTCACTCAGCATCCCCTCTCCCCCCAGCGCCCTGTGTTACTGACTGTATCTCTACTGATGTTAATCCAGCTCCCTCACACTGTCACTCAGTAACCCCTCTCCCCCAGCACCCTGTGTTACTGACAGTATCTCTACTGATGTTAATCCAGCTCCCTCACACTGTCACTCAGTAACCCCTCTCCCCCCAGCTCCCTGTGTTACTGACTGTATCTCTACTGATGTTAATCCAGCTCCTTCACACTCACTCAGTAACCACTCTCCACCAAGCGCACTGTGTTAGTCATTGTATCTCTACTGATATTAATCCAGCTCCTTCACACTGTCACTCAGTAACCCCTCACCCCCCAGCTCCCTGTGTTACTGACTGTATCTCTACTAATGTTAATCCAGCTTCTTCACACTGTCACTCAGTAACCCCTCTCCCCCCAGCGCCCTATGTTACTGACTGTATCTCTACTGATGTTAATCCAGTTCCCTCAAACTGTCACTCAGTAACCCCTCTCCCCCTGCTCCCTGTGTTACTGACTGTATCTGTACTAATGTTAATCCAGCTCCTTCACACTGTTACTCAGTAACCCCTCTCCCCCCAGCGCCCTATGTTACTGACTGTATCTCTACTGATGTTAATCCAGCTCCCTCACACTGTCACTCAGTAACCCCTTTCCCCCCAGCTCCCTGCGTAACAGACTGTATTACTACTGATATTAATCCAGCTTCCTCACACTGTCACTCAGTAACCCCTCTCCCCCAGCTCCCTGTGTTAATGAGTGTATCTGTACTGATGTTAATCCAGCTCCCTCACACTGTCACTCAGTAACCCCTCTCCCCCAGCTCCCTGCGTAACAGACTGTATCTCTACTGATGCTAATCCTGCTCCCTCACACTGTCACTCAGTAACCCCTCTCCCCCCAGAACCCTGTGTTACTGACTGTATCTCTACTGATGTTAATCCAGCTCCCTCACATTCACTCTGTAACCACTCTCCCACAGCTCCCTGTGTTACTGACTGTACCTCTACTGATGTTAATCCAGCTCTCTCACACTGTCACTCAATAACCCCTCTCACCCCAGTGCCCTGTGTTACTGACTGTATCTCTACTAATGTTAATCCTGCTCCCTCACACTGTCACTGAGTATCCCATTTTCGCCCAGCTCCCTGTGTTACTGACTGTATCTCACATGATGTTAATCCAGCTGCCTCACACTCACTCAGTAAACACTCTCCAGCAAGCGCACTGTGTTAGTCATTGTATCTCTACTGATATTAATCCAGCTCCCTCACGCTGTCACCCAGTAACACCTCTCTACCCATTTCCCTCTGTTACTCACTGTATCTCGCATGATGTTAATCCAGCTCCCTCACACTGTCACTCAGTAACCCCTCTCCCCCAGCTCCCTGTGTTACTGACTGTATCTCTACTGATGTTAATCCAGCTCCCTCACACTGTCACTCAGTAACCCCTCTCCCCCAGCTCCCTGTGTTACTGACTGTATGTCTACTGATGTTAATCCAGCTCCCTCACAGTGTCACTCAGTAACCCCTCTCTCCCCAGCGCCCTGTGTTACTGACAGTATCTCTCATGATGTTAATCCAGCTCCCTCACAGTGTCACTCAGTAACCCCTCTCCCCCAGCGCCCTGTGTTACTGACTGCACCTCTACTGATGTTAATTCAGCTCCCTCACACTGTCACTCAGTATCCCATTTTCCCCCAGCGCCCTGTGTTACTGACTGTATCTCTAATGATGTTAATCCAGCTCCCTCACAGTGTCCCTCAGTTACCCATCTCCCCCAGCACCCTGAGTTACTGACTGTATCTCTGATGATGTTAATCCAGGTCCATCAAAATGTCAGTCCGTAACCCCCCTCGCCCAGCGCCCTGTGTTACTGAATGTATCTCTACTGATGTTAATTCAGCTTCCTGACACTGTCACTCAGTAACCCCTCTCCCCCAGCACCCTGTGTTACTGACTGTATCTGTACTGATGTTAATCCAGCTCCCTCACACTGTCACTCAGTAACCCCTCTCCCCCAGCACCCTGTGTTACTGACTGTATCTCTACTGATGTTAATCCAGCTCCCTCACAGTGTCACTCAGTAACCCCTCTCTCCCCAGCGCCCTGTGTTACTGACAGTATCTCTCATGATGTTAATCCAGCTCACTCACAGTGTCACTCAGTAACCCCTCTCCCCCAGCGCCCTGTGTTACTGACTGTACCTCTACTGATGTTAATTCAGCTCCCTCACACTGTCACTCAGTATCCCATTTTCCCCCAGCGCCCTGTGTTACTGACTGTATCTCTAATGATGTTAATCCAGCTCCCTCACACTGTCACTCAGTATCACTTTTTCCCCCAGCACCCTGTGTTACTGACTGTACCTCTACTGATGTTAATCCAGCTCCCTCACACTGTCACTCAGTAACCCCTCTCCCCCGCTCCCTGTGTTATTGATTGTATCTCTACTGTTGTTAATGCAGCACGCTCACACTGTAAATCAGTATCACTTTTTCCCCCAGCACCCTATGTTAATGACTCTATCTTGCATGATGTTAATCCAGCTCCGTCACGCTGTCACCCAGTAACACCTCTCCACCCATTTCCCTCTGTTACTCACTGTATCTCGCATGATGTTAATCCAGATACCTCACACTGTCACTCAATATCCCCTCTGCCCAACCTCCCTGTGTTACTGACAGTACCTCTAATGATGTTAATCCAGCTCCCTCACACTGTCACTCAGTAACCCCTCTCCCCCCAGCACCCTGTGTTACTGACAGTATCTCTAATGATTTTAATCCAGCTCCCTCACACTGTCACTCAGTAACCCCTCTCCCCCGCAGCTCCTTGTGTTACTGATGTACCTCTACTGATGTTAATCCAGCTCCCTCACACTGTCACTCAGTAACCCCTCTCCCACCAGTGCCCTGTGTTACTGACTGTATCTCTACTGATGTTAATCCAGCTCCCTCACAAAATCAATCAGTAACCCCTTTAACCCAGCACCCTGTGTTACTGACTGCATCTCTACTGATGTTAATCCAGCTCCCTCACACTGTCACTCAGTAACCCCTCTCCCCCAGCTCCCTGTGTTACTGACTGTATCTATACTGATGTTAATCCAGCTCCCTCACACTGTCACTCAGTAACCCCGCTCCCCTAATGCCCTGTGTTACTGACTGCATCTCTACTGATGTTAATCCAGCTCCCTCACACTGTCACTCAGTAACCCCTCCCCCCAGTGCCCTGTGTTACTGACTGTATCTCTACTGATGTTAATCCAGCTCCCTCACACTGTCACTCAGTATCCCCTCTCTCCCCAGCTCCCTGTGTTAGTGACTGTATCGCTACTGATGTTAATCCAGCTCCCTCACACGTTCACTCAGTAACCCCGCTCCCCTAATGCCCTGTGTTACTGACTGTATCTCTACTGATGTTAATCCAGCTCCCTCACACAGTCACTCAGTATCCCATTTTCCCCCAGCGCCCTATGTTACTGACTGTATCTCGCATGATGCTAATCCAGCTCCATCACATGTCACTCAGTAACCCCTCTGCACCAAGCGCCCTGTATTTCTGACTGTATCTCTACTGTTGTTAATCCAACTCCCTCACACTGTCACTCAGTAACCCCTCTCCATCCTGCTCCCTGTGTTACTGACTGTATTTCTACTGATGATAATACAGCTCCCTCACACTGTCACTCAGTAACCCCTCTCCCCCAGCACCCTGTGTTACTGACTGTATCTCTACTGATGTTAATCCAGCTCCCTCAAACCGTAACTCAGTAACCCATCTCTCTCCAGCACCCTGTGTTACTGACTGTATCTCTGCTGATGTTCATCCAGCTCCCTCACACTGTCACTCAGTATCCCCTTTTCTCCCAGCGCCCTATGCCACTGACTGTATCTCGCATGATGCTAATCCAGCTCCCTCACAAAATCACTCAGTAATCCTTCTCCCGTAGTGGCCTATGTTACTGACTGTATCTCAACTGATGTTAATCCAGCTCCCTCACACTGTCGGGCAGTAACCCCTCTCCCCCAGCGCCCTGTGTTACTGACTGCGTCTCTACTGATGTAAATCCAGCTCCCTCACAAAATCACTCAGTAACCCCTTTAACCCAGCACCCTGTGTTACTGACTGTACCTGTACTGATGTTAAACCAGCCCCCTCACACTCAGTATGCCGTCTCCCTACATTACCCTGTGTTTCTGACGGAACCTCTACTAATGTTAATCCAGCTCCCTCAGACTGTCTCTCAGAAACCCCTCTACCCCAGAGCCCTTTGTTACTGACTGTATCTCTACTGATGTTAATCCATCTCTCTCACACTGTCACTCAGGAACCCCTCACCCCCCAGTCCCCTCTGTTACTGACTGTAGCTTTATTGATGTTAAATCCAGCTCCCTCACACTCAGTAATCCCTCTCCCCCAATTCCCTGTGTTACTGACTGCATCTCTACTGATGTTAATCCAGCTTCCTCACACTGTTACTCAGTAACCCCTCTCCCCCCAGTTCCCTCTGTTACTGACTGTATCTCTACTGATGTTAATCCAGCTCTCTCACACTGTCACTCAGTAATCCCTCTCCCCCCAGCGCCCTGTGTTACTGACTGTATCTCTACTGATGTTAATCCATCTCCCTCACACTGTCACTCAGTAACCCCTCTCCCCCCTGCTCCCTGTGTTACTGACTGTATCTCTACTGTTGTTAATCCAACTCCCTCACACTGTCACTCAGTAACCCCTCTCCATCCTGCTCCCTGTGTTACTGACTGTATTTCTACTGATGATAATACAGCTCCCTCACACTGTCACTCAGTAACCCCTCTCCCCCAGCACCCTGTGTTACTGACTGTATCTCTACTGATGTTAATCCAGCTCCCTCAAACCGTAACTCAGTAACCCATCTCTCTCCAGCACCCTGTGTTACTGACTGTATCTCTGCTGATGTTCATCCAGCTCCCTCACACTGTCACTCAGTATCCCCTTTTCTCCCAGCGCCCTATGCCACTGACTGTATCTCGCATGATGCTAATCCAGCTCCCTCACAAAATCACTCAGTAATCCTTCTCCCGTAGTGGCCTATGTTACTGACTGTATCTCAACTGATGTTAATCCAGCTCCCTCACACTGTCGGGCAGTAACCCCTCTCCCCCAGCGCCCTGTGTTACTGACTGCGTCTCTACTGATGTAAATCCAGCTCCCTCACAAAATCACTCAGTAACCCCTTTAACCCAGCACCCTGTGTTACTGACTGTACCTGTACTGATGTTAAACCAGCCCCCTCACACTCAGTATGCCGTCTCCCTACATTACCCTGTGTTTCTGACGGAACCTCTACTAATGTTAATCCAGCTCCCTCAGACTGTCTCTCAGAAACCCCTCTACCCCAGAGCCCTTTGTTACTGACTGTATCTCTACTGATGTTAATCCATCTCTCTCACACTGTCACTCAGGAACCCCTCACCCCCCAGTCCCCTCTGTTACTGACTGTAGCTTTATTGATGTTAAATCCAGCTCCCTCACACTCAGTAATCCCTCTCCCCCAATTCCCTGTGTTACTGACTGCATCTCTACTGATGTTAATCCAGCTTCCTCACACTGTTACTCAGTAACCCCTCTCCCCCCAGTTCCCTCTGTTACTGACTGTATCTCTACTGATGTTAATCCAGCTCTCTCACACTGTCACTCAGTAATCCCTCTCCCCCCAGCGCCCTGTGTTACTGACTGTATCTCTACTGATGTTAATCCATCTCCCTCACACTGTCACTCAGTAACCCCTCTCCCCCCTGCTCCCTGTGTTACTGACTGTATCTCTACCCATGTTAATATATCTCTCTCAAACCGTCATTCAATAACCCCTCTGGCCCAGTGCCCTGTGTTACTGACTGTATTTTTACTGATCTTAAACCAGGTCCATCACACTGTTATTCAGCAACCCCTCACCCCCCCAGCACCCTGTGTTACTGACTGTATCTCTACTGATGTTAATCCAGCTCCCTCACACTGTCACTCAGTAACCCCTCTCCCCCCAGCTCCCTGTGTTACTGACTGTAAGTCTACTGATGTTAATCCAGCTCCCTCACACTGTCACTCAGTAACCCCTCTCCCCCAGTGCCCTGTGTTACTGACTGTATCTATACTGATGTTAATCCAGCTCCCTCACACTGTCACTCAGTATCCCCTTTTCTCCCAGCGCCCTGTGTTACTGACTGTATCTCTACTGATGTTAATCCAAACCCCTCACACTGTCACTCAGTAACCCCTCTCCCCTAGTGGCCTATGTTACTGACTGTATCTCAACAGATGTTAATCCAGCTCCCTCACACTGTCGGGCAGTAACCCCTCTCCCCCAGCGCCCTGTGTTACTGACTGTATCTCTACTGATGTAAATCCAGCTCCCTCACAAAATCACTCAGTAACCCATTTAACCCAGCACCCTGTGTTACTGACTGTATCTGTACTGATGTTAAACCAGCTCCCTCACACTGACACTCAGTATGCCCTCTCTCCCCAGCTCCCTGTGTTTCTGACTGTATCTCTACTGATGTTAATCCAGCACCCTCACACTGTCACTCAGTAACCCCTCTACCCCAGAGCCCTGTGTTACTGACTGTATCTATACTGATGTTAATCCAGCTCTCTCAAACTGTCAGTCAGTAACTCCCCACCCCCAGTGCCCTACGTTACTGACTGTAACTCTACTGATGTTAATCTTTCTCTCTCACACTGTCACTCAAGAACCCCTCACCCCCCAGCGCCCTATGATACTGACTGTAGCTTTATTGATGTTAATCCAGCTCCCTCACACTGTCACTCAGTAACCCCTCTCTCCCCAGCTCCCTGTGTTAATGATTGTATCTCTACTGATGTTAATCCAGCTCCCTCACACTGTCACTCAGTATCCCCTTTTCTCCCAGCGCCCTAGGCCACTGACTGTATCTCGCATGATGCTAATCCAGCTCCCTCACAAAATCACTCAGCAATCCTTCTCCCGTAGTGGCCTATGTTACTGACTGTATCTCAACTGATGTTAATCCAGCTCCCTCACACTGTCACTCAGTAATCCCTCTCCCCCCAGCGCCCTGTGTTACTGACTGTATCTCTACTGATGTTAATCCATCTCCCTCACACTGTCACTCAGTAACCCCTCTCCCCCCTGCTCCCTGTGTTACTGACCGTATCTCTACCCATGTTAATATATCTCTCTCAAACCGTCATTCAGTAACCCCTCTGGCCCAGTGCCCTGTGTTACTGACTGTATCTTTACTGATCTTAAACCAGGTCCATCACACTGTCATTCAGCAACCCCTCTCCCCCCCAGCACCCTGTGTTACTGACTGTATCTCTACTGATGTTAACCCAGCTCCCTCACACTGTCACTCAGTAACCCCTCTCCCCCCAGCTCCCTGTGTTACTGACTGTAACTCTACTGATGTTAATCCAGCTCCCTCATACTGTCACTCAGTAACCCCTCTCCCCCAGCGCCCTGTGTTACTGACTGTATCTATTCTGATGTTAATCCAGCTCCCTCACACTGTCACTCAGTAACCCCGCTCCCCTAATGCCCTGTGTTACTGACTGTATCTCTACTGATGTTAATCCTGCTCCCTCACACTGTCACTCAGTATTCCATTTTTCCCCAGCGCCCTATGTTACTGACTGTATCTTGCATGATGCTAATCCAGCTCCATCACACTGTCACTCAGTAACCCCTCTGCACCAAGCGCCCTGTATTACTGACTGTATGTCTACTGTTGTTAATCCAACTCCCTCACACTGTCACTCAGTAACCCCTCTCCCTCCTGCTCCCTGTGTTAATGACTGTATTTCTACTGATGTTAATACAGCTCCCTCACACTGTCACTCAGTAACCCCTCTCCCCCAGTGCCCTATGTTACTGACTGTATCTCTACTGATGTTAATCCAGCTCCCTCACACTGTCACTCAGTATCCCCTTTTCTCCCAGCGCCCTGTGTTACTGACTGTATCTCTACTGATGTTAATCCAGCTCCCTCACAAAATCACTCAGTAACCCCTTTAACCCAGCTCCCTGTGTTACTGACTGTATCTCTACTGATGTTAATCCAGCTCCCTCACACTGTCACTCAGTAACCCCTCTCCCCCAGCTCCCTGTGTTACTGACTGTATGTCTACTGATGTTAATCCAGCTCCCTCACAGTGTCACTCAGTAACCCCTCTCTCCCCAGCGCCCTGTGTTACTGACAGTATCTCTCATGATGTTAATCCAGCTCCCTCACAGTGTCACTCAGTAACCCCTCTCCCCCAGCGCCCTGTGTTACTGACTGCACCTCTACTGATGTTAATTCAGCTCCCTCACACTGTCACTCAGTATCCCATTTTCCCCCAGCGCCCTGTGTTACTGACTGTATCTCTAATGATGTTAATCCAGCTCCCTCACAGTGTCCCTCAGTTACCCATCTCCCCCAGCACCCTGAGTTACTGACTGTATCTCTGATGATGTTAATCCAGGTCCATCAAAATGTCAGTCCGTAACCCCCCTCGCCCAGCGCCCTGTGTTACTGAATGTATCTCTACTGATGTTAATTCAGCTTCCTGACACTGTCACTCAGTAACCCCTCTCCCCCAGCACCCTGTGTTACTGACTGTATCTGTACTGATGTTAACCCAGCTCCCTCACACTGTCACTCAGTAACCCCTCTCCCCCAGCACCCTGTGTTACTGACTGTATCTCTACTGATGTTAATCCAGCTCCCTCACAGTGTCACTCAGTAACCCCTCTCTCCCCAGCGCCCTGTGTTACTGACAGTATCTCTCATGATGTTAATCCAGCTCACTCACAGTGTCACTCAGTAACCCCTCTCCCCCAGCGCCCTGTGTTACTGACTGTACCTCTACTGATGTTAATTCAGCTCCCTCACACTGTCACTCAGTATCCCATTTTCCCCCAGCGCCCTGTGTTACTGACTGTATCTCTAATGATGTTAATCCAGCTCCCTCACACTGTCACTCAGTATCACTTTTTCCCCCAGCACCCTGTGTTACTGACTGTACCTCTACTGATGTTAATCCAGCTCCCTCACACTGTCACTCAGTAACCCCTCTCCCCCGCTCCCTGTGTTATTGATTGTATCTCTACTGTTGTTAATGCAGCACGCTCACACTGTAAATCAGTATCACTTTTTCCCCCAGCACCCTATGTTAATGACTCTATCTTGCATGATGTTAATCCAGCTCCGTCACGCTGTCACCCAGTAACACCTCTCCACCCATTTCCCTCTGTTACTCACTGTATCTCGCATGATGTTAATCCAGATACCTCACACTGTCACTCAATATCCCCTCTGCCCAACCTCCCTGTGTTACTGACAGTACCTCTAATGATGTTAATCCAGCTCCCTCACACTGTCACTCAGTAACCCCTCTCCCCCCAGCACCCTGTGTTACTGACAGTATCTCTAATGATTTTAATCCAGCTCCCTCACACTGTCACTCAGTAACCCCTCTCCCCCGCAGCTCCTTGTGTTACTGATGTACCTCTACTGATGTTAATCCAGCTCCCTCACACTGTCACTCAGTAACCCCTCTCCCACCAGTGCCCTGTGTTACTGACTGTATCTCTACTGATGTTAATCCAGCTCCCTCACAAAATCAATCAGTAACCCCTTTAACCCAGCACCCTGTGTTACTGACTGCATCTCTACTGATGTTAATCCAGCTCCCTCACACTGTCACTCAGTAACCCCTCTCCCCCAGCTCCCTGTGTTACTGACTGTATCTATACTGATGTTAATCCAGCTCCCTCACACTGTCACTCAGTAACCCCGCTCCCCTAATGCCCTGTGTTACTGACTGCATCTCTACTGATGTTAATCCAGCTCCCTCACACTGTCACTCAGTAACCCCTCCCCCCAGTGCCCTGTGTTACTGACTGTATCTCTACTGATGTTAATCCAGCTCCCTCACACTGTCACTCAGTATCCCCTCTCTCCCCAGCTCCCTGTGTTAGTGACTGTATCGCTACTGATGTTAATCCAGCTCCCTCACACGTTCACTCAGTAACCCCGCTCCCCTAATGCCCTGTGTTACTGACTGTATCTCTACTGATGTTAATCCAGCTCCCTCACACAGTCACTCAGTATCCCATTTTCCCCCAGCGCCCTATGTTACTGACTGTATCTCGCATGATGCTAATCCAGCTCCATCACATGTCACTCAGTAACCCCTCTGCACCAAGCGCCCTGTATTTCTGACTGTATCTCTACTGTTGTTAATCCAACTCCCTCACACTGTCACTCAGTAACCCCTCTCCATCCTGCTCCCTGTGTTACTGACTGTATTTCTACTGATGATAATACAGCTCCCTCACACTGTCACTCAGTAACCCCTCTCCCCCAGCACCCTGTGTTACTGACTGTATCTCTACTGATGTTAATCCAGCTCCCTCAAACCGTAACTCAGTAACCCATCTCTCTCCAGCACCCTGTGTTACTGACTGTATCTCTGCTGATGTTCATCCAGCTCCCTCACACTGTCACTCAGTATCCCCTTTTCTCCCAGCGCCCTATGCCACTGACTGTATCTCGCATGATGCTAATCCAGCTCCCTCACAAAATCACTCAGTAATCCTTCTCCCGTAGTGGCCTATGTTACTGACTGTATCTCAACTGATGTTAATCCAGCTCCCTCACACTGTCGGGCAGTAACCCCTCTCCCCCAGCGCCCTGTGTTACTGACTGCGTCTCTACTGATGTAAATCCAGCTCCCTCACAAAATCACTCAGTAACCCCTTTAACCCAGCACCCTGTGTTACTGACTGTACCTGTACTGATGTTAAACCAGCCCCCTCACACTCAGTATGCCGTCTCCCTACATTACCCTGTGTTTCTGACGGAACCTCTACTAATGTTAATCCAGCTCCCTCAGACTGTCTCTCAGAAACCCCTCTACCCCAGAGCCCTTTGTTACTGACTGTATCTCTACTGATGTTAATCCATCTCTCTCACACTGTCACTCAGGAACCCCTCACCCCCCAGTCCCCTCTGTTACTGACTGTAGCTTTATTGATGTTAAATCCAGCTCCCTCACACTCAGTAATCCCTCTCCCCCAATTCCCTGTGTTACTGACTGCATCTCTACTGATGTTAATCCAGCTTCCTCACACTGTTACTCAGTAACCCCTCTCCCCCCAGTTCCCTCTGTTACTGACTGTATCTCTACTGATGTTAATCCAGCTCTCTCACACTGTCACTCAGTAATCCCTCTCCCCCCAGCGCCCTGTGTTACTGACTGTATCTCTACTGATGTTAATCCATCTCCCTCACACTGTCACTCAGTAACCCCTCTCCCCCCTGCTCCCTGTGTTACTGACTGTATCTCTACTGTTGTTAATCCAACTCCCTCACACTGTCACTCAGTAACCCCTCTCCATCCTGCTCCCTGTGTTACTGACTGTATTTCTACTGATGATAATACAGCTCCCTCACACTGTCACTCAGTAACCCCTCTCCCCCAGCACCCTGTGTTACTGACTGTATCTCTACTGATGTTAATCCAGCTCCCTCAAACCGTAACCCAGTAACCCATCTCTCTCCAGCACCCTGTGTTACTGACTGTATCTCTGCTGATGTTCATCCAGCTCCCTCACACTGTCACTCAGTATCCCCTTTTCTCCCAGCGCCCTATGCCACTGACTGTATCTCGCATGATGCTAATCCAGCTCCCTCACAAAATCACTCAGTAATCCTTCTCCCGTAGTGGCCTATGTTACTGACTGTATCTCAACTGATGTTAATCCAGCTCCCTCACACTGTCGGGCAGTAACCCCTCTCCCCCAGCGCCCTGTGTTACTGACTGCGTCTCTACTGATGTAAATCCAGCTCCCTCACAAAATCACTCAGTAACCCCTTTAACCCAGCACCCTGTGTTACTGACTGTACCTGTACTGATGTTAAACCAGCCCCCTCACACTCAGTATGCCGTCTCCCTACATTACCCTGTGTTTCTGACGGAACCTCTACTAATGTTAATCCAGCTCCCTCAGACTGTCTCTCAGAAACCCCTCTACCCCAGAGCCCTTTGTTACTGACTGTATCTCTACTGATGTTAATCCATCTCTCTCACACTGTCACTCAGGAACCCCTCACCCCCCAGTCCCCTCTGTTACTGACTGTAGCTTTATTGATGTTAAATCCAGCTCCCTCACACTCAGTAATCCCTCTCCCCCAATTCCCTGTGTTACTGACTGCATCTCTACTGATGTTAATCCAGCTTCCTCACACTGTTACTCAGTAACCCCTCTCCCCCCAGTTCCCTCTGTTACTGACTGTATCTCTACTGATGTTAATCCAGCTCTCTCACACTGTCACTCAGTAATCCCTCTCCCCCCAGCGCCCTGTGTTACTGACTGTATCTCTACTGATGTTAATCCATCTCCCTCACACTGTCACTCAGTAACCCCTCTCCCCCCTGCTCCCTGTGTTACTGACTGTATCTCTACCCATGTTAATATATCTCTCTCAAACCGTCATTCAATAACCCCTCTGGCCCAGTGCCCTGTGTTACTGACTGTATTTTTACTGATCTTAAACCAGGTCCATCACACTGTTATTCAGCAACCCCTCACCCCCCCAGCACCCTGTGTTACTGACTGTATCTCTACTGATGTTAATCCAGCTCCCTCACACTGTCACTCAGTAACCCCTCTCCCCCCAGCTCCCTGTGTTACTGACTGTAAGTCTACTGATGTTAATCCAGCTCCCTCACACTGTCACTCAGTAACCCCTCTCCCCCAGCGCCCTGTGTTACTGACTGTATCTATACTGATGTTAATCCAGCTCCCTCACACTGTCACTCAGTATCCCCTTTTCTCCCAGCGCCCTGTGTTACTGACTGTATCTCTACTGATGTTAATCCAAACCCCTCACACTGTCACTCAGTAACCCCTCTCCCCTAGTGGCCTATGTTACTGACTGTATCTCAACAGATGTTAATCCAGCTCCCTCACACTGTCGGGCAGTAACCCCTCTCCCCCAGCGCCCTGTGTTACTGACTGTATCTCTACTGATGTAAATCCAGCTCCCTCACAAAATCACTCAGTAACCCATTTAACCCAGCACCCTGTGTTACTGACTGTATCTGTACTGATGTTAAACCAGCTCCCTCACACTGACACTCAGTATGCCCTCTCTCCCCAGCTCCCTGTGTTTCTGACTGTATCTCTACTGATGTTAATCCAGCACCCTTACACTGTCACTCAGTAACCCCTCTACCCCAGAGCCCTGTGTTACTGACTGTATCTATACTGATGTTAATCCAGCTCTCTCAAACTGTCAGTCAGTAACTCCCCACCCCCAGTGCCCTACGTTACTGACTGTAACTCTACTGATGTTAATCTTTCTCTCTCACACTGTCACTCAAGAACCCCTCACCCCCCAGCGCCCTATGATACTGACTGTAGCTTTATTGATGTTAATCCAGCTCCCTCACACTGTCACTCAGTAACCCCTCTCTCCCCAGCTCCCTGTGTTAATGATTGTATCTCTACTGATGTTAATCCAGCTCCCTCACACTGTCACTCAGTATCCCCTTTTCTCCCAGCGCCCTAGGCCACTGACTGTATCTCGCATGATGCTAATCCAGCTCCCTCACAAAATCACTCAGCAATCCTTCTCCCGTAGTGGCCTATGTTACTGACTGTATCTCAACTGATGTTAATCCAGCTCCCTCACACTGTCACTCAGTAATCCCTCTCCCCCCAGCGCCCTGTGTTACTGACTGTATCTCTACTGATGTTAATCCATCTCCCTCACACTGTCACTCAGTAACCCCTCTCCCCCCTGCTCCCTGTGTTACTGACCGTATCTCTACCCATGTTAATATATCTCTCTCAAACCGTCATTCAGTAACCCCTCTGGCCCAGTGCCCTGTGTTACTGACTGTATCTTTACTGATCTTAAACCAGGTCCATCACACTGTCATTCAGCAACCCCTCTCCCCCCCAGCACCCTGTGTTACTGACTGTATCTCTACTGATGTTAACCCAGCTCCCTCACACTGTCACTCAGTAACCCCTCTCCCCCCAGCTCCCTGTGTTACTGACTGTAACTCTACTGATGTTAATCCAGCTCCCTCATACTGTCACTCAGTAACCCCTCTCCCCCAGCGCCCTGTGTTACTGACTGTATCTATTCTGATGTTAATCCAGCTCCCTCACACTGTCACTCAGTAACCCCGCTCCCCTAATGCCCTGTGTTACTGACTGTATCTCTACTGATGTTAATCCTGCTCCCTCACACTGTCACTCAGTATTCCATTTTTCCCCAGCGCCCTATGTTACTGACTGTATCTTGCATGATGCTAATCCAGCTCCATCACACTGTCACTCAGTAACCCCTCTGCACCAAGCGCCCTGTATTACTGACTGTATGTCTACTGTTGTTAATCCAACTCCCTCACACTGTCACTCAGTAACCCCTCTCCCTCCTGCTCCCTGTGTTAATGACTGTATTTCTACTGATGTTAATACAGCTCCCTCACACTGTCACTCAGTAACCCCTCTCCCCCAGTGCCCTATGTTACTGACTGTATCTCTACTGATGTTAATCCAGCTCCCTCACACTGTCACTCAGTATCCCCTTTTCTCCCAGCGCCCTGTGTTACTGACTGTATCTCTACTGATGTTAATCCAAACCCCTCACACTGTCACTCAGTGACCCCTCTCCCCTAGTGGCCTATGTTACTGACTGTATCTCAACAGATGTTAATCCAGCTCCCTCACACTGTCGGGCAGTAACCCCTCTCCCCCAGCTCTCTGTGTTACTGACTGTATCTCTACTGATGTAAATCCAGCTCCCTCACAAAATCACTCAGTAACCCCTTTAACCCAGCTCCCTGTGTTACTGACTGTATCTGTACTGATGTTAAACCAGCTCCCTCACACTGTCACTCAGTATGCCCTCTCTCCCCAGCTCCCTGTGTTTCTGACTGTATCTCTACTGATGTTAATCCAGCACCCTCACACTGTCACTCAGTAACCCCTCTACCCCAGAGCCCTGTGTTACTGACTGTATCTCTACTGATGTTAATCCAGCTCTCTCAAACTGTCAGTCAGTAACTCCCCACCCCCAGTGCCCTACGTTACTGACTGTAACTCTACTAATGTTAAACTTTCTCTCTCACACTGTCACTCAGGAACCCCTCTCCCCCCAGTGCCCTGTGTTACTGACTGCGTCTCCACTGATGTAAATCCAGCTCCCTCACAAAATCACTCAGTAACCCCTCTCCCCCCAGCACCCTGCGTTACTGACTGCGTCTCTACTGATGTTAATCCAGCTCCCTCACAAAATCACTCAGTAACCCCTCTCCCCCCAGCGCCCTGTGTTACTGACTGTATCTCTACTGATGTTAAACCAGCCCCCTCACACTCAGTATGCCGTCTCCCTACATTACCCTGTGTTTCTAACGGAACCTCTTCTAATGTTAATCCAGGTCCCTCAGACTGTCTCTCAGTAACCCCTCTACCCCAGAGCCCTGTGTTACTGACTGTATCTCTACTGATGTTAATCCATCTCTCTCACACTGTCACTCAGGAACCCCTCACCCCCCAGTCCCCTCTGTTACTGACTGTAGCTTTATTGATGTTAATCCAGCTCCCTCACACTCAGTAACCCCTCTCCCCCAGCTCCCTGTGTTACTGACTGCATCTCTACTGATGTTAATCCAGCTCCCTCACACTGTCACTCAGTAACCCCTCTCCCCCAGCGCCCTGTGTTACTGACTGTATCTATACTGATGTTAATCCAGCTCCCTCACACTGTCACTCAGTATCCCCGCTCCCCTAATGCCCTGAGTTACTGACTGTATCTCTTCTGATGTTAATCCTGCTCCCTCACTCTGTCACTCAGTAACCCCTCGACCCCCAGCGCCCTGTGTTACTGACTGTATCTCTACTGATGTTAATCCAGCTCCCTCACACTGTCACTCAGTAACCCCTCTCCCCCAGTTCCCTGTGTTACTGATTGTATCTCTACTGATGTTAATCCAGCTCCCTCACACTGTCATTCAGTAACCCCTCTCCCCCAGTGCCCTGTGTTACTGATTGTATCTCTACTGATGTTAATCCAGCTCCCTCACACTGTCACTCAGTAACCCCTCTCCCCCAGTGCCCTGTGTTACTGATTGTATCTCTACTGATGTTAATCCAGCTCCCTCACACTGTCACTCAGTAACCCCTCTCCCCCCAGCGCCCTGTGTTAGTGACTGTATCTCTACTGATGTTAATCCAGCTCCCTCACACTGTCACTCAGTAACCCCTCTCCCCCAGTGCCCTGTGTTACTGAATGTATCTCTACTGATGTTAATCCAGCTCCCTCACAATGTCACTCAGTAACCCCTCTCTCCCCAGCACCCTGCGTTACTGACTGTATCTCTACTGATGTTAACCCAGCTCCCTCACACGTTCACTCAGTAACCCCGCTCCCCCAATGCCCTGTGTTACTGACTGTATCTCTACTGATGTTAATCCAGCTCCCTCACACTGTCACTCAGTATCCCATTTTTCCCCAGCGCCCTATGTTACTGACAGTATCTTGCATGATGCTAATCCAGCTCCATCACACTGTCACTCAGTAACCCCTCTGCACCAAGCGCCCTGTATTACTGACTGTATGTCTACTGTTGTTAATACAGCTCCCTCACACTGTCACTCAGTAACCCCTCTCCCCCAGTGCCCTATGTTACTGACTGTATCTCTACTGATGTTAATCCAGCTCCCTCACACTGTCACTCAGTATCCCCTTTTCTCCCAGCGCCCTGTGTTACTGACTGTATCTCTACTGATGTTAATCCAAACCCCTCACACTGTCACTCAGTAACCCCTCTCCCCTAGTGGCCTATGTTACTGACTGTATCTCAACAGATGTTAATCCAGCTCCCTCACACTGTCGGGCTGTAACCCCTCTCCCCCAGCGCCCTGTGTTACTGACTGTATCTCTACTGATGTAAATCCAGCTCCCTCACAAAATCACTCAGTAACCCCTTTAACCCAGCTCCCTGTGTTACTGACTATCTGTACTGATGTTAAACCAGCTCCCTCACACTGTCACTCAGTATGCCCTCTCTCCCCAGCTCCCTGTGTTACTGACTGTATCTCTACTGATGTTAATCCAGCTCTCTCAAACTGTCAGTCAGTAACTCCCCACCCCCAGTGCCCTACGTTACTGACTGTAACTCTACTAATGTTAATCTTTCTCTCTCACACTGTCACTGAGGAACCCCTCTCTCCCCAGCGCCCTATGATACTGACTGTAGCTTTATTGATGTTAATCCAGCTCCCTCACACTGTCACTCAGTAACCCCTCTCTCCCCAGCGCCCTGTGTTACTGACAGTATCTCTACTGATGTTAATCCAGCTCCCTCACACTGTCACTCAGTAACCCCTCTCCCCCAGCGCCCTGTGTTACTGACTGTATCTCTACTGATGTTAATCCAGCTCCCTCTCACTGTCACTCAGTATCCCCTCTCTCCCCAGCTCCCTGTGTTACTGACTGTATCTGTTTACATGTTAATCAATACTTTGTCTAAACTGACCCTGATTTCGACTCCTCTGACCCCCCCCGAACCCCGTCTTTAACTCCTCTCGTACCGCGATGTTCTCTTGTGTCTACGATGTCTTTCTCCAGCACTGAGGATGAATCACGCGTGGGGGGAGAGATGGGGGGTGAGCGATCGGAGGGTCTGACTTCGGTGGGGGCGAGAGTTTGGGGGGAGAGGTGAGGGGTGGGAGGAGCTGCTGGTAATGTGGCTGCCGATCGCTACACAGGTTTCTTTCCAATATCCGCTCCCCCCCCAACCAACCCCCTTCACCCCCACCAACCCCTCACCCCCACCAACCCCTCACCCCCACCAACCCCTCACCCCCCCCCGTTGCAGCTCCCAGTACCCGACGTGCCCTCCGCAGTTGGCGTTCAGGATGATCCGTCCCTGTGGGTTTAACCCCCTGTGTCTGCACCTCGTCCGTCACCAACTCGAAGCTTCTCACCAGGAATAGGGCCAATCAGAATCTGATTGAACCCCACCGACCCCCCAACCCCCCATCCACCCCCCCCACCCCCACCCCCACCCCCACCCAGCCCCCCTACTCCCATTCTCACCTCCTCCACCGCCGACTCCTATTTCACCCACCTCCCCGGCTTCCATTCCCCACGCCAACCTCCCCCCCCACCCACCCCACCCGGCCCCCCACCCCCATCCCCCCACCCCACTCGGCTCCCAAACCCCCCGCCCCCTCCCCAAACCCCGCCCCAGCCGATCATTATGAACGTTCAGCACATGTCGAGTCCCTGGTGATTGACCCTCCGTTCCTGGAGACCTGAGCAATGAGAGTGGAATTGTCGGCAGGCTCCTGTGTCAGAATGGGAGGGTTAGGACACCGAAACAGAGAGAGAGAGAGAGAGAGAGAGAGAGAGAGAGAGGAACAACAAAGAGACTGAGACTGGAGACCGTGAAAGGTTTTGTATTTTTTATCGAGTGCATCCGTGAGTGTGTGTGTGTGTGAGTGTGTGAGATTCTGTGTGTGGTTTGTGATTGTATTTGTGTGTCTGTGAGAGTGTGTGTGTGTGTGTGTGTGTGAGTATGTGAGTGTGTGTCTGTGTGTGGTGTGTGATTGTGAGTGTGTGTCTGTGTGTGGTGTGTGATTGTGAGTGTGTGTCTGTGTGTGGTGTGTGATTGTGAGTGTGTGTCTGTGTGTGGTGTGTGATTGTGAGTGAGTGTATTTGTGTGTGTGTGTGAGTGAGTGTGTGTCTGTGTGACTGTGTGTGTGTCTGTGTGTGGTGTGTGATTGTGTGTTTGTGAGTGTGTCTGTGTGTGGTGTGTGATTGTGTGTGTGTGAGTGAGTGTGTGTGCTTGCGACTGTGAGTGTGTGTGACTGTGAGTGTGTGTCTGTGAGCGAGTGTGTGTGTGCAAGTGTGTGTGTGTGTGGTGTGTGATTGTGTGTGTGTGTGAGTGATTGTGAGTGTCTGTGAGTGTGAGTGTGTCTCTGTGTGAGTGTGTGTGTCTGTGAGTGTGTGACTGTGTGAGTGTGACTGTGTGTGTCTCTGTGTGAGTGTGTCTGTGAGTGTTTCTCTGTGTGATTGTGAGTGGGTCTGTGAGTGTTTCTCTGTGAGTGTGAGTGTGTCTGTGAGTGTGTGTCTGTGTGAGTGTGACTGTGTGTTTCTCTGTGTGAGTGTGAGTGTGACTGTGAGTGTTTCTCTGTGTGAGTGTGTGTGTCTGTGAGTGTTTCTCTGTGTGAGTGTGAGTGTGTCTGTGAGTGTGTCTCTGTGTGAGTGTGAGTGTGTCTGTGAGTGTGTGTGGACAAGACAGCGCGTACAGTGGACAGACAGATTCCCAACATTCAACAATAACATCGCACAAAGGGAACACTTGGAATACAAAGGTGGAGTTCAGCCCATCCCATCACTGGGCTTCCATGGTTACAATCACCAAGGTGACATAGCAGCCAGTTAACAGGAGCGAGGCTACCTGACGATTAGAATGAGTTCCCCACATTCCTTACACCAAACAAGGAAGATGCAAAAATAACAGATACCTACTCTCCATCAGAACCCTACAGACCAGAAATCTCCCTCCCCACCGTCCCCATCAAACACTCCCAGGACAGCATGGGGTTAGATACAGAGTAAATCTCCCTCTACACCGTCCCCATCAAACACTCCCAGGACAGGTACAGCACGGGGTTAGATACAGAGTAAATCTCCCTCTACACCGTCCCCATCAAACACTCCCAGGACAGGTACAGCACGGGGTTAGATACAGAGTAAAGCTCCCTCTACACTGTCCCCATCAAACACTCCCAGGACAGGTACAGCACGGGGTTAGATACAGAGTAAAGCTCCCTCTACACTGTCCCCATCAAACACTCCCAGGACAGGTACACCACGGGGTTAGATACAGAGTAAATCTCCCTCTACACCGTCCCCATCAAACACTCCCAGGACAGGTACAGCACGGGGTTAGATACAGAGTAAAGCTCCCTCTACACTGTCCCCATCAAACACTCCCAGGACAGGTACAGCACGGGGTTAGATACAGAGTAAAGCTCCCTCTACACTGTCCCCATCAAACACTCCCAGGACAGGTACAGCACGGGGTTAGATACAGAGTAAAGCTCCCTCTACACTGTCCCCATCAAACACTCCCAGGACAGGTACAGCATGGGGTTAGATACAGAGTAAAGCTCCCTCTATACTGTCACCATCAAACACTCCCAGGACAGGTACAGCACGGGGTTAGATACAGAGTAAAGCTCCCTCTACACTGTCCCCATCAAACACTCCCAGGACAGGTACAGCACGGGGTTAGATACAGAGTAAAGCTCCCTCTACACCGTCCCCATCAAACACTCCCAGGACAGGTACAGCACAGGGTTAGATACAGAGTAAAGCTCCCTCTACACTGTCCATAAAACTCTAAGACATAGGAGCAGAAATTAGGCCATTCGGCCCATCGAGTCTGCTCCGCCATTCAATCATGGCTGATAAGTTTCTCAATCCCATTCTCCCGCCTTCTCCCCGTAACCTTTGATCCCCTTACCAATCAAGAACCTATCTATCTCGGTCTTCAATACACTCAATGACCTGGCCTCCGCAGCCTTCTGTGGCAATGAATTCCGTAGATTCACCACTCTCTGGCTAAAGAAGTTTCTCCTCATCTCTGTTCTGAAATGTCTTCCCTTTTCTCTGAGGCTGTGCCCTCGGGTCCTAGTCTCTCCTACTAATGGAAACATCTTCCCCATGTCCACTCTATCCAGGCCTTTCAGTATTCTGTAAGTTTCAATCAGATCCCCCCTCATCCTTCTAAACTCCATCGAGTATAGACCCAGAGTCCTCAAAGGTTCCTCATATGTTAAGCCTTTCATTCCTGGGATCATTCTCGTGAACCTCCTCTGGACCCTCTCCAGGGCCAGCACATCCTTCCTGAGATACCGGGCCCATCAAACACTCCCAGGACAGGTACAGCACGGGGTTAGATACAGAGTAAAGCTCCCTCTACAATGTCCCCATCAAACACTCCCAGGACAGGTACAGCACGGGGTTAGATACAGAGTAAAGCTCTCTCTACACTGTCCCCATCAAACACTCCCAGGACAGGTACAGCACGGGGTTAGATACAGAGTAAAGCTCTCTCTACACTGTCCCCATCAAACACTCCCAGGACAGGTACAGCACGGGGTTAGATACAGAG